>CABFOV010001377.1:0-11507 GCA_902141375.1 Timema poppense
AGGAAAGTAGGTCAGTAGTGGGGGGAAGGGGAGGGAAAAAGTGTTTTGATCCGTTAGCGGAAGTGGGGTTCCCATACGACCCACTAACTACTTATCTATATATATATATATATATCTATATATATCTTTATATATATATGTCTCTTTCCCTATTTTGTAATGGTGTAATTTATATTTCCTCATATAACTTTAATGTTAATCTCCAGTGTTTCAACTTTTATTAGGCTTTAAATAATATTTTGTCATAGGACTATTGTATTTATTCATATTGACTGGTCCTCAATCATTAATTTTTCTTAGTAAATTTCCCTGGAATTCTATTCCTTAATTTTTCTGGTATTCTTAAAGCTTTTTTCAACTTATGATCTTTCTTAATACTTCCTCTGTCAATTTTATATATTAATGTCCTTTAACATCTAATTAGTTAACTGGTTTCTAGGAACCTCAATTCACTAAGTACTTTCCTTTCTAGTATATTTATATTTCTCCTTACTAAATGTAATATGAATATAGCAACATTTTAAAAATGTTAGATGTTTGAGCCAAATAAAATTACAAGTCTTCAAAATACACAATTTCTACCATATCTTAGTTGGATGATGTAGGCCTACAAATCATTAGTAATTGATTGAAAGTAAGTTAAATGTATTAAATATTTGTAAACTGGTAAAAATAAAATAAGTTAGTATAAATAATAGCTTTTTAGTTGAAATGTATTCCTTCATTCCTTTTATTTACTACATATTTCGATGCTACGTCAGTATTATCCTAATGGCAAATATGTTTTTATAGCATCGTGTCATATTACCCGTTCGGGTAATACGCTTGTGTACTAATTACGCTAATAGCTTTATGAACTATTAAGGATATATTTAGTGTAAATGTACCAGCATTTGTGTGGAGGGAGATTGTAAAACCACTCTCAAAATACCCCCCTCTGTACACCTGACCGAGATTCGAATAGTAGCATCTTAGAACATGCGACCACAAAAGTGGATCAAATAAAATTTATTTAAATGATAAGTCTCATCTCATGTTCGTGATAAAAATGATATCAATCCATGAACCATTTACCGCTCATGACGATACATAAAGGTTTATTTGTCCCAATACTTCGTTTTAATGTGTTTAATTTCATTTTCATTTATAAAATAATCATGCATGCGCAGATTCGTAATGAGTCCCACACTCTGAATGGCCTCGCCTCCTTTCTAGACAATTCCCCTTTGACACTTGTCTGCCCCATTTTACTCTTCAAGTTGCACTTCTGGTTCAAGGCACGTCCTGTTTTTACACCACTGTGGTAGTAAAGATTGAATTGGAAGATTGTTAGTCTTGAAAGTTTGAGTTGGAAAGTTCATCAATACAGTTTATTTTCAAACATATTATATTAATTGTCTGTTTGACCAAAGAAAAAAAAACTTTAGTAGAGCAACTGAACATGTGGCCGTGAGCCTAAAACTATAAGACCTAAAGTCACAACTCTTAAACTAAATTTCTTACCTCCATAACACCTAACTTCACTAGACTTAAAAGCCCTGGACCTAAATTTAATTTTTAATAGATTACTTTAAAATAACCTTAACTGTTCAAACAGGCAGTAGACTTAAACTTTATGGACTTAATTTTATAAGGCCTAACCCCAAAATACCTAACAGCAGGAGGCAACAAGCACAAGACCTAACAGCACAAGACCTAATTACAAAAAACCTAACTTTATATATAGCATGCCAGCATAAATCCTAAAACAACATTCTTTTTAACACACTGATGGTAACAGAGACAAACGCGTACTTACAAATTAAACAAGACATTATTGTGTGTGTATAAAAAGTTTGAAATAACACATCAAATTTTAACAGAATTGTTAGTTAATACAAGGTTGTGAAATTTTGTGTGAGGATAAGAGTCAGTGGTAAAATAGTAGTTGCCTGTTGCTAATATAATATTAGTTCTAATCACAAAAAAATTATGTCAAATCTTAAAAAAAACGTTAATATACGCTTGACAGATGGTTAGTAAAATAACCATCAAAAGAAATTATTCCCTACAAGACACCAAAAGAGGTGAAATGTTTTAATTTAATTTATATCCTCACATTTTATTTCCTATTGGGCTATACGTATAGGTATATTAATAATTATGATATTTTTGTCAGAATTATACAGTTGGAATTCAGAGTAAGTTCGCCCGTATTTTCTTGGAAGGAGAGTGGAAAACCATTTACTGCACCAGTGCATTCGACCAGGATTAAAACCCCGTCGTCCCTGTCACCAGCAAACCAGACTTAAAGAGAGTTCATCATAGAAGGTTCAACTCAGCTCCCATCTGCATGTGTGTGTGTGTGTGTGTGTACTATGTCACAGAGTAGGCCTAGATTGACATGTGATGAACGCTCTTAATTATCTTGAGCAGAGGTGTTCTACATAAGACCCACAGGCCGGAGGCGGCCTTCGAAAGGATTTGCTTCAGCACGCGTACGATGAGGAAAACGTGAACTATATTTTAGGGTTATTAGTTTGAAAATACTATACTCTTGTGTCCTAGGATATTCCGTAAGGGTAAAAATAACGTCCATAACCAAGTATTTATAATCAGGTGTTCTAGTCCTAACAATTTAATTTAGGCCCTACTTCTCTATTCAGTTTGCTGTAAATACAATCAATGGTTACATTTTATATACCATTGGGCATTTCGTTCCCATCATTAGATAGACATACTTACTAAACGCAGTAGCATTAATGCTCATAAGTCCCTCTTAGTTAATTAGTCAATTTATATTATGTATAAATTATTAATTACAAGTATTTGTCCTTATTATTAAAATAAAGTGTATTAAATTAATAAAAATAAAATTAAAAACATCTTAAAAATACTAAAGTTCTTAAGGGTAGTTTGGAATTGAATATACAATAATGATATATTTGCAAGAAAATGGCAATTTGAATGATACTACCATAATATATACAGACTCATATATCCTGGGTTTTATCCCTGGTGCTTCCAGAATTTCTCTGTAAAACAGAGGGTTTGGAATGGAGTCTAATTCAGCTTCGTTAGGAAAAATTAGTTATTTAAATAAATGAACATCTCCGGTCTAGTAAACTCAGATTAGCGGCTGGAAGGCCTGCTGTGCTGACCACATGACACCATCTATTTGGAAATTTTGGCACTATCATCGTTAATCGAAGCGGTTACTCTAGCTTGATTGCAGGTTCATGCCATTAAGTTTGTATTTTAGATGTAAAAATACTAGACAAACAAGTAGTTTATCAATTATCTATCATCATCATCATCAACATAATCTGTTTCCAGCCTGTGTCCTGGTCAGTTTAGTAAAACGCCTCCATCTTATTCTATAATTCACTACTCTTCCTCCTTTTGTTTCTTCCATTTTCCTTGTCACACTTTTACACTTTTTGCTATCTGCTCCTTCCAGCTCTTCCTTGGCCTTCCTTGCAATTTTTTCCTACATACTTCCAGTGGCGGATTTAAAATATTTGTGCCCCTTCTCACGATTATATTATGTACCCTCCCTCCCAAATTTTCTTTGTCAAGGGCTTTAGGAAGTTTTGGTTAGGAGGGTGTAAGGAGTTAGTATTCGAGAAATGATTTCTATGAAAGATAATCGGGCATGTACTGTACATAAAAAAAATTTGTTGATATTTTTCTACCATGGAAGTCATGGTGGCCTGAATTTTATTTTTATTTAAAAAATTAGATGTGTTACTTTTCCCCTTTAGCAAAAAATATATTTTTTGAGTTTTGACCAACAATAACCAATTTAAAAGAAGGAAATAGTAGACCCTAAATAAATAAACACACTCTTTTAATATAATTATGTTTTGATTAACTGATAAATATATAAAATACAAAAATTGATAAAAAAAATGTAAAAAAGTATGTGGGCTAGTTTTGTAAAACAGTAAAAAAAAAATATTATAAAAATGACAGTGGACAATTAAATTACCTTTACAAATTAATGCAAACATTAAATTTTCACATTAATGTGCATTGAATACGATCCATTATTTTCAATTGGGATAGGTTTGCTTCACTTCCAATGAGGTTTGGTGCTGCTGGGATTTGCCGATCTTATTTATAGTTACTATTTTCTAATACTCCTGCTGTTTATAAGACGTTATATGAAGAAAATTCCAGGGGTATCATTTTGAAATTTTATGATCTTAATGTCCCCCCATTTTTACTTGTTATTCGACATCTGTCCACGAAGCGGTTAATTAGTTACTCTCTATTATGGATGTCGTTAACAGCAACGCTAAAATAAGTAATGCTATGAAGCTGCTTAAAATATTTTTTAGCCTTATTTTTAAATGATATAATAATCTATTATGATAGCTCAATTGGAGGTCAGACACCTATCCCCTCTTTTTTGTCTATCATAAAAATAATATAAAAACGTAAGACGTTAACTCGTTGTTAAGGGTGAAATATTCATTAATTATTATTTATTTATAAAATAAAATTTTGCATTTCAAATACGTATAAGGTTGGTTTGTTGAGTAAAGAGAAAAGTGAGGGGTGGGTGGAGGGGCAGCAAGATTTGTTGGTGGAAGGAAAGAGACAAGTTCTCGTGGTTACTCTCGCTAGACAGATGAACGAAAAGAACCGAAGATAACGTCCATTAAGGGAGGCTCCCCGATCCAGCCAAGAGTAATCGTCCCGGCACCAGATGTTACCCAGTACGAATATGTAATTTTCCCAGCAATATGACGTCACGTTTCATGACCATAGACATATAAGGGAAGCACTTTCAAATAACATTTTAAGATGAATAAAAGGATCAGTTTGATTAAAACTTGGATTTTAGGTGTAGGAAATGGTTTTATGTTTAATCCTTTTAACCAGAAATTATTTATATATTATAAATTTAACTGAGATCCAACAAAACTATTTTATGTATGTGGACAACCTGGTTAAAACATTTTATTATATCTATTTATTTATTTGAGGTATTTAACGTACACTTTCTGAACTGATTTATTATATCAGGTCATAACCTATAAATTATCTTAAATTTAAAATATACCGAACACACGGCCCCCAACCGTTAATTCCTCACTGTGAAAGGGGAAACCATTATACTACCCCTCAACTCATAAGGAACACTGGGCCAAGATGTGGACGAGTTCCCTACAAGGAGAGGCTTGTAACATATTTTTTAGCGTTCAAAACCTGAAACATCCTAAATGTTTAACTAGCCATATAAAACTGGATTATTATAATTTTCATGGCTTTCCTTTACACATATACACAATGGTGGTCACGTTGTCTAAGGTGTCACTCTCAAAATAAGCTGTATTTCAGGAGACGGGTGAGCTGGAGAGGTTTTCCCATGTGTGATGTGTCCTTTCTGAACGAGAATGCAGGTGCACTTCTTTTATTTGTGCGTGTTCCACGTCTTACTATATGTGCGATATACTCCCTTATTTACATTAACGGGATGGGTAAGAGTAAGGTAAAATGTAGAGTAATTGTACACGTATTTTCAGCGAAAGTGTGGGGGGAAATATTTAGGAAAACCCACCTCATTACATTTTGTTGGATTAAAGGGTCCTGAACACCCCCAATACGGGAACACCAAACAGACAAGTCTGAAGTGGTTTTTTTTCAAGTGCCCCCCCCCCCTCCCGAATCCCCTTGTATTAAGACGTTAATAATCATAGTGGTGAATTTAAGGTGGGATAGAATGTAGTCGAGATATAAGGTCTGTATTTTCTATTCAATCGGTCGAGTCCCTTGGGCTTTTTTTTTAAATTGACAGATATTGCGGAACTGACATCTTAAAGCAGGTGAAGAGTTATTATTTATGAATATAATATACTGTTGAATATAGTATAAAGTTGTTTTCTATCTAACTTAACATCAAGGAAAAATATACATTTAAAATAAAAGGGTTACACCATTAAAAGAGATTTTTTGACTTTAAATCTAAAGAGAAATGTTAAGACCGTGGTGATAATAACAAGGTGGGAGAGAGATCCACCATTTTCAAAATTTATAGGAATGTTTTTTAGTTAAGCTCATTTTTTTCTCAAATATTGATCCTGGACATCGCGATATTTTACCATAAACTTTTTAATAAAGAGAAAAAGTCTAGGTCAAATGTGTGATGTCCATGATTGAAGTTAAAAAAAAATACACTTTATATAGAATTAAACTAAATATATCAATTTGTTTGTCAAGGAGACGTTTTGCAGTCATAAAAACTGAAAGATATTTTTGTGTTCTCTTATATCCAAACTTAATAATTACCTAACTCACCTCAGTGGCCCCATGGTCTAACGCGCTACTCTCGTGTTAAACTAGACTACCAAAGCTAGGGAGATTGGGATTAGATCCCAGTCAAGTAAACTGAAGAGAGTTTTTCCTAAATTATTTTCCACTCTCCCTTTACGCAAATTAGGGTGCACTTTCCCTAAAATCAACATTCCTAATCCCTAACCTATTAATATAGTTAGTACATGGATGAATAACTTGCACATGTAGTAAGCTGCGGTGTTGAGGAAAATAGTATCCTCTGGTCGCAGGTCTTTGTAGGAATCCGTAAACACGACGGCAACATGAAGTCACTCATCACGTTTTCAATTAATTTCCCCCTTTTCCTTCTTTTAAACTACAAAGTCTTCACATATCAACCCCGCAAGTTCTATTCCAAGGATTTCAAATAATGTTCGGGTTTCGCAAAGACGCTCCTACCTGGAAGTCTGTCGATGTCGCCGACAAAAGGTAATTGAGGAGTGTCTGGTTGAACAGATTGCCACAGGAATGCGGCACCGTGGCTTGTGACGCTGTTTGGCGTTCATGTAGCGTCTCCTCTCCCCTTCACTGCTCCAACCCCCTTTACGTGGTTGGGTGCGTGACGCGCCGTACGTGACTTAGACGCTGACATTTCATGTGAGGCACATGAGAAACACTAATATCAGCAGGTTAAGAAGAAGGCGTCATATTCCACGCATCGACTAATAAATTTTTCAAGAAATATTAAATATTGCATCAAATAGTTAATCTATTTTAATTGCTAACTACAGTTATAGGCGCATCTAAATATCACATTTTATAAATTGAAAAAAATGACACCTGGACACGGTATTCAAACCCGGTACTCTTGGCTTAGTACAGCAATGCTTTAACCAACGAGATATCCAAGAATCCTCCTAATCTCAGGATAATTCTTCCCTCGTATTTTAAGGCAAAGTCTGTGATGGACGTGAGGAAGATTAAGATCACAAGCTATCAGATAATGTTGCGATCATCGACTCGGTAGTTGGCTTTTTGTTGCCAGGAAGATTTCTGGACAGCTCAGTGTTTGGAACATTGGCTTACTAATCTAAAGGTAACGAGTTTTATTCCTGTGTCCAGGTGTTGTTTTTCAATTTGAAGAAAATAATGTGTTTTACCTAAGCACTATATCAGAATATGATTTATGACAAAGGATAACTCAAGACAAAAGTTTCGAGAGGAAAGTTCAGTTTTTATTAAAAGGGTTTTATCTGACAACTATAAAAGTGACTATATCTAATTTCACGTATGCATACGTCAATTCGTAGTATCTATATCTGTCACTTTTGATATTGACAAAGGTGTCCATAAGTAATGTACCCCATTATAATTCTTAAATATACTTATTTTATGAGCTATTTTAAAATGGTTTGCTGGTAAGACAGATCAAAAATATATTTTGATTGGTGTTACTAGCAACCCCCTTCAACAGAAATCTTTCCATCTTCTTTGAAATGCATTATCAAAAAAGTGGATTTTTCTATCACAAAAATAAAGATTGTACACATTTAATTTGAAGTCAGTTCAACAGCTGTTTGGTTAATAATATTATGATTAATTAGTAATCATGAACATAAAAATTCATCGATATGATTCAATATAAATTCCTATAAATTATCTATTAATGTTGAGTCAAAAATTTTAAAATTTAACAAAAAAAATTAAAACTATAAAAAAAGAAAATGTGTATTTATAAAACATGCATGTATACAACTTGCAAAGCGATCCAGTGGTTGATTAGTCCAAGGTGACACTATGGTGTTTGACTAGCCTGCTAAATATGGTGAGATAGTGGTTCAAATTCCAGTCGAGTCTATTGAGTTTTTTTGTAAATAGTTTCTCAATCTCCTTCCACAAAAATCCAGGTAAATTAACTATAAAATCCTTCCTTCCTCATTTTCTACCCCATTTTATTAATTTTCATTATCTGCGTATAACCAGAACATGTAGTGAAACGCAGTGATAAAAAAAATTGGGAGTTCATGAACAGAGTTTGTCTGAGATGAGACAAAAAAATGAAAATTTAAAAAATCCGGGCCCTGGATTGATAGCCATCGGTCAGAGAAAGTTCGGTCCACCTCATTATAAATTTGTGGAAACGACTCTAGCTGTAGGTTTTTTTTTAGAAAATCGAAGGTTTGTTCATAAATGGTCGTAGCAATTGTAGTATTTAAAGACCTTATGCCTTTTTCTGTTTCGTCATACTGGGTACAGTGTCGAGTTTAGCTGTCATTAAATGTTTTGGAGTCGGTTGATTATCATACTGTTATTGTTAAACTTAGTGTTTTNTTTTTGTAATTGCAAACGTTTGTTTATTCCTCTTCCTCGCCGGCGTGTTTTTGAATATTTGTTAGCTTTATGATGATATTAATTCGAGCATGATTGCCCCTTAAAAGGCTGTTACTAACATATTTAGGATTATTTAGTCCCTTACAACCGGACGGTTATTTAAATATCAACTGTAGAGAGATCTAAGAATTATGGTTTAACTAAAGAATTTTAAATCTTAAATGAGAAAGTTAAAACTTTGATTGAACCTATGAAATGCCCAATAATGATAGGTTGTAAGTAGCAAAGAAGGAAAGTTTATTTTAAGGTGACGTTTGTTATCGTGAATACAATCCTTATCCTTTGGACCGTCTGGATTGTACATGGGGATTAATTGGTTTTATAAAACAAAATTTGTACGATATGTAATATGTTGATTGGCCTGTGTGATATATTTCTGGTAATATGCATCACATATGTATTAAATGTGGAGTTACCGCTCTTTATGTAAGTCACATAAATTCGGTATTGATAAGTAGCATCATTTGAGCACGGAAACTTGTGTCAGAGTTGAAGAGGTTATCATAGCTTCAGAGGATTGGTTGACAAGGAACTAGGTACACGTACGACAAGGGAATGCAGATATGGAGCTTCAAATAATTTGGGGTTAGGATTAAATGAAGCTATGTATAAGGAGTGTGGCTTGTTACCAGGGTAAGCAGAGCTCTTTTAAACTGTACAGTATAATCTCATTAATCCGAGCCTTACTAAACCGGACTTCATTTAATCCGGGCAGCCCTTTTCCCAAAATAATACATTAATAAACGCCGATAAAATAAAAACTTAATAGTGCAAGAAATGTGTGCTAAAACAAAACCACAGAATATCAGTATTTGTTTTAAAGAAATCTGTTAGTATGACATATTACGTGAGTGTGACTGAACCAAGACCTTCATGCACTGAGTAGATTTAAATTATAGGACCAAAATATCCTTTCAGGGAGATGTATTCCTGAGTATATTCAAAGCCATCCCGAATTGTTTTTATCATTTAACTTAGCAGAAAAATCACTTGAGATCCTCAAAAATGCATTCAGTAACAAATAACTCGAGTGATAATTAAATAATACAACCGTTTGTTGTACTTTATTGTACATACAAATAAAAAAAACAATGTATGGTATTACTCTATTGATTGTGACGCCATGGTTGGCTGAAGATATTCCCCTCCCCCATTTTCCCGCCCTTGGATTATAACAGGTCTCATTATGTCAAATCCACTCCCTAAGCAAGGCGATGCGGTGATGCCTTTTATGAAAGTCCCTAAGCCGTGGTTCAATTTCAACAGGGTTATTTTAGCATGTTTTTCTCTTCTTGTTCTCGGGACAATATTTAAATACTTAAGTCAATCTGTGGACAAATCGATTTTATTTTGATAGCTTTCAGGCTTAACTAACACGTGTTTTAAATATATCTTTAATAAAGTCAATTTATAATAATTCAAAATAAAAGCAACGACCTTAAAGCTAAGGCTGGATGCACACTGCATTGAACACTATGCGTTAACTCACGACGCAACAAAAATATTTTTATGTAATGGAACAAATTGGTGTGAAGGTAGCTATGGTCATGAACATGATGGAACAAAACACGATAAAACATGTTCTTCTCTCATACTTTCTGTGTTCGTCAAAATGGCGGAAAATGAGGAGGAAATAAATTTGTTGCTGTGCAAGTGATTGGTGATGCTTCATGAAGAAGAGGAATGCGAACAAAGTATCTGGGTTCACCCAATATTTAAAAACAAGACGGATTAAAAATTTGTGATGATAGTCTTTAAGATTTAAATTGCACAATGCAGGTCTCTATTGCGCAGATATTATATGTTTTTCAACATCACTCGCCAGAAAGTAAGTCTACATTGTTTCTCTTCTGCTGTTGCATTGATATTTTACTACTACAAAACAAAAAACTAGAAAACCTAGCTTTGACAATCAACCATATTCAGATTAAACCAACACACTCTACTCTACAGAATAGTATACAAGATAATGGTTCATGCTCAATGCAAAATGTTTCATCCATTTTGTTCCAATAAACAGTTTTATCTTAGGAGTTTTGTATATCCAGTTGCCTAGGCATCTCGGTTATGATGAAGTTTATTTAAGTTTTGAATACGTTACACTATTCTTTCAACCAGCCCCATCTTCAAATTGATAGTCAGGCTCACTATCCTCACAACCAGCCCCATCTTCAAAGTTACAGTCTGAGCTGAAAGTCTGGCCCACTATCCTAGCAAAACGTGATGTAATGGTCAAGCTATGTATTTGTAACGCGATGTAATTTTATGTATATGCCCCTTTATTCCTATTGGTTACACGTCAGAGTGAGGTTAGCTGTGTGTAGAGTGGTGGGGGAAACACGACGTGATGGACCTGCAATGTATTTGTACCAAAAATTCGATGTAATGGACATGCGATGTAATTGTATACACCCATTCCATGCAGTGTGCAGCCACTCCATTTTAAAACACCCAATCAATATAGCTCCACACATGATAACACAAACATGAGTTGCTCCGTCGTGTGCTAACACATAATGTTCAATGCAGTGTGAATCCAGCCTTACTGAAAAGGAGAAAATAAAATCAACCAAAAGTTATGGAAACAAAGATATGTAACGTTGCTTGAGATCAACGTTACAAGCAAGAAGCAAATATGAGTTAAATAACACCAAGTCTACAACCACGAAGAGTGGACATAACAAGACTCACCAAAACTGCCCCGTTTCTCGGTCTCTGTGTGTGAAGTCTCATCAACAAACATCCCGGCCCGCGTACATTGTTCTCGCCCCGAGTGAAAAGGCGTAACTGATAGACTGTGGAGGTGTGGCGTGGTGAGCGTGGCATTTCTCGCGTTGCCCCATGGGAAGTGGTCA
>CABFOV010001377.1:22934-77313 GCA_902141375.1 Timema poppense
GGGGGGGGGGGGAGAAGAAAGAACTATATCTAAAAGTTTAATGCGGGCGGTAAGATGGAAGGCAAGAATCGACAAAGAGAAGAAGGCAATAATTGTGATATCTAAGATCCAGGACTGTGAATATTTCTATCTTGGCTTGCAATACAGGGCTTGTGGAGTACACAGTTTCCGTATCTTACCCTCTAGTGATAGGTCGACTATTTTCACGTTTTTAAATTTATCAAATAGCTTGTAGTGTATTGCGTGATATATAATGGGAAAACGATGTACGACAATACACCTAAAGATTGATTTATAATAATAATAATATTCAAATAGTTGTGTAGTAAAATTAACTAGCAAGAAGTAGCCGGCTTTTCCCGGGAGAAGTAGTTTAGTTATGAAATGATAAAAAAAAAATAGTAAATCAAATTTAACCTATGAAGATTTTAATTTAGCTAGTGTTTCTCTGGGTATGCGAAAATAATGTTTCATGTCCAGAAAAAATAGGTGAATTGGCAGTTACACGCAGGTAACCAGAGTGAGTGAATACTTTTGTTCCAGAAGGTCCAATAAGTGTAGGATGGAGTCTAGACTGACCTAGCCACAGTTATCAGTTTGTTTGTCTACTAAGGGAAGGCCCCAAGGAATTGGCAAGCTCCTAGGAAATGATCGTCTTTAAAGATGAAGTAATATTGGCGATGAAAAGCGTTTCGTCCCATATGTATCAGAAGTAGAGTGGGCTATCGATAAGATAGTCAACTACATCTGAAACAACGCTCTAAGACTTTGGGGTTTGCATTGATAATCCATCTCTCAGGTTTTTAAATAAAAAGTTGTAATCCCAATCTGCATCATCGAAAAACTCACTGCACAAAACCAATCTCTAATCCCATTAACAAAATTGGTATAGTCAAAATACTTGCGCTTGTGTACTGGTTCTAAGCATTAAATAAAAATTAAAAGTACTACGTGTTTATCACCAAGGCCCTCATTTTTATGAAATGTCTTTGTTTTTATTTTTTGTACATAACAGACAATGCTCATGTTTAAATAAATTCTGTACCCGATCTCCTGGTTGGAGAAACGTTATTCATAGGCCATTCTTTGGTTTATTTGGGTAATTTTGGAATTTTTGTTTATATTTTATTGGTTTGAGTAATTTTTTAGACAATTTTGAGTCATTTCTTAAAAGGTATTTGAGAGAATTGAGTATAATTTCAAATACTATTGAAGTGTTATAAATACATGAATAATAGAACACAATTTTTTTAACACAAAGTTGCTGAAATTAGAAAACAGTTTGTACATTGATCTTTGCATTCTCTTTACTTGTAGGTTCGGAAAAAGACACATTTCTGATAAAACACTGTAAATAAGCTGGAAATGGCTGCGTTTGTAGGGGTTGGCTGTTACTTACGAAGCAGGTACTCACTTAGGTGGCCGCATGGTCTAAGGCGCTATTCTCGCAGTATACTAGACTGGCGATGACAGGGAACTCAAGACTCAAATCTCAGTTGGGTGTACTGGGGGTGGTTATTTTATGGTAGTTTTCCACTTCTTATAAATATAATATTCCTCATCCCTAAAACCATTAGTGTAACTATTACATAAGCGTAGATCATAATGGGGTAGTAAGACGCAGCGCTAAAAAAAAAAAGATGCAAATATTTGGAAATCAATTGTATATTTAATCAAAATGCATTAGTTTAGCTGCTAAAGGATTTTCATTCATTGTATAATATTTTTAGTTTCCATCTATGAAGTGAATGTTCGATTTAATCGCATGCAGTCATTACGATTTAAATTTTTTTTATGAGCCTTGAAAAGTTCGATCAGGCCAACAAAGATGTGACGTTCAATTGTGATGTGAGAATATTCAAATATAAATGAATAAACATATTGGTTTTATCTGGAGTGAGAATGGAAAATATAGATTGAAACTATAAATCATCTAGTTAGTTCGTTAGCTTGTGGATTGAATGCCAACCGGCAAAGTCTAAACTATCTAGTTCTAGCTAACTAATTGGGACACCGAGTTAGAGTTGAACTAACTATTACTAGTTACATTAACTTTTAGGTTGATAATGTTGATCCAACTTGCACTAAACAAACAAGAGGATCTTTTGAAATGTGTCAGATTAATTTGACGATGGTAATACAAAAGCAGTTATCTTTTGTTTACATATCCAGTATTATCTACTAGTTGCAATTAATTTATTTGAACATATATAAAGATTTAAAAAACTAAATACACACCGTTACTAATGGTTACATGGTTACATGGTTACATGGTGTAAGGCGTCAAGCTCTTAATATACTGCATTATCGGTGACGGGGAGGTTTGAGTCTACCGAGGGCACTGGGCATGGTTACATCCATGTAATTTATGATAATGTTTTTCCCCATCCTCGCTTATGCTAATAAGGGTAGATTTCCTGTAAATTAATTCAAGTAGCTCCTAATTTTTCCTCGCGAGGCTGAGTTGACCCCGTTTCAGACCCATTGATTCGCATAAAAACTGGAAGAACCCGGGATCAAACCTGAGACCTCTGGATCTGTAACCAAGTGCTCTGACCAGTGTACCACGGAGGGTGGCCACTACAGTAATTATTACTACTAATAATAATACCCCCTCAGGTATACACGTGAATTAAGGCGTCAATCTTAACTCATTGCAGTTAATAGGGGGCAATCCCGAATGTGTGGTAAGATGCAGTGCTAGACAATATTAAATACTATAATTAGTGTTTTATTTTTTAACCCCACGTATTACTACCCGTTCATGTCATACGCTTATGTAATAATCACGCTGATGGTTTTAGGGATGAAGGCTATATTTAAAGAAAGTGTATCCGCATTTTCATGGAGGTAATGTGGAAAACCATATTTTGAAAAACTCAGTACACCTGACCAATCTTCAAACCTTGATTTCTCACTCATCGGCGGTTTAGTCTACTGTGAGAGTGACGCCGTAGACAGTGCGGTCACTGAAGTGGGTTACTAAGAATAATAATAGTACTACATTAACCCGATGATCAACTTTCAATGTTCGACTCCTGTGGCCGGCACCCTAGTTTAAGTAGAGAAAACTTTATGTAACTTATTTCATCATTATTAGTTGAGGAGAACGAGATAGTTTTTCAGATGAGAACATCCAATTTGAGGAGAGTTAGAACCAATTATTGAATTTGTTTTCACAGATTCATCGGTTTGTAAACGTGCGGAATTTCTTTGAAGTACTCGATTAAAGGAAAGTTTCTAATCAAATATTAGATTCTGGAGCGGCACAAGGACGTCACTCTCGAATTAGACTATACTTCTCTCTACGGAGAGATCGAGGTTAGAATCCTGGTGGAATGTACTAAGGATTGCTTTTTTATAAATGATTCTTCACTCTCCGTACAACTGCGGCTCTAATTTAACTTTTTTTTTTTTTACTTCAGTATAGACTTTCCTTTGCCTGAAGTTTCAATTTTCGTTTCTACCTCACTTTACATTTAAAAAGTGGTTTTTCACACCTATATTAAATTTTAAGCCAAGTATTGTTATTAAATTGGTTCATAAAGTGCACGTTAATACTCCAACTAAAATGGTAATAAAGGTGACCTAGTGGTCTAGGGGTAAGGTGTCAGACCTCTTTGCTGGGGGTCTTGGATTCAATCCTCGGTCCCGGCACAGATTTATCTTATTGACAAACCCTTCCTTCATCTCTGACAAGACGTGCATTAATCACAACTTGTGAATGTGTGGAATGCTAGGCCTCCACCATGGTTCGGATTCCACGTTAAAGTGTAGGTCCTTCATTTCAACTCACAATCACCCTACCATTACACATTAGCTTAAGTGCACATAACCCGAACGGGTAGTAAGAAGCGGTGTTAATAATAATAATAATAAATATTATTATTATAAAAATAATAAGGGTAGTAAAAATCGGGTACATTTTCCTTAAGTATTAATTTATATAAATTGTTTATGAAGACAAACACAGTTCCACATGACGCTAATTATTATAATTAACAGCCACACACACATGTACTTTTTTATCACAGCATCTCACTACCTGTTTATACCATATATGATATTTAATCTAATAGAGCAAGGCTTTGGACGGAAGCATTTTAAAGGTAATATACTGCACTTGCGTGGAAGGATAGTGAGAAACCATTTAAGGAGCACCACCGTTAACCCATAAGGATAAATCCGATCTCATCTTCAGCAGGCCAGTCTATAATGAGAGTGGCGCTCTAGACCATTTGGCCAATACAGTGGGTAATTAACACATATTTGTGCTTGACATGTCAGTATTATGATTTTTGTTCTATTAAGAACTGAACAAATTTTGAGCCGGATAAAACACCCTATTAACATTTTAAAATATGTATCTACAGCAACGTGGCAGAAAGATCTTTGTAACTAATGTAAGATTAGGTTTAGCTAGGTTGAGTAATTATGTAATTCATAGAATACAAAGTGGTATTTTATTACCAATTACATTTATAAAATTAAATAATGTTTTTTTTATCATAGCCAACATATTTTAATCAAACTAGGAATATTTAACCAAACTTATAAAAACAAATAAAAATTTAAAATTGGATAAAATCAACATGACAAATAATTTGATAGACTAATTTAGAGACAGAATTTTTCTTTGGTTAACAATTTAATAGCATCATAAAAAGGTTGAGGATCACCGTTGTAACCTATTTTATTTAAACATTTACGATTTTAATATAATCTAAAACCTTACAATTTAAGTTGGCCATGAATTTACAAAGATATGTAGCTCAGTTGATATGTTCTAAACCTTGTTAAAAATATGTCATAACGCTATATCGTTGAGTAGGGGAATGGAATATTTATTAGCTGATATATTAAAACAATAAACGCTTGATAGTAAAAATCATGTAGTTTTATGTGTCTATAGCAATTTATACTGCTCGATGGTAGTGTTGGTTTAGTTTGTAATAAGTTCTTTATCCCAAAGAAGGCGTTTATATAAAAATAAAATACATGTTTGTAGTACATACTCGTCTTAGTCAACAGTAAATGTAACTTTTAAATACCCCTTTCGGTGGCCGCATGGTCTGAAGCGCTAATATCGTAGTAGACTAGACTGCCTATGGCTGAAAGATTGAGGTTCGAATCTGGGTCAAGTGTGCGGAGGTTTTTTTTCTCAAAATGGTTTTACACTCTCCATACCTGCAAATGCGAGTACACTTCCTTTAAATTTAAACTGCATAATCCCTCAAACCAATAACGTAATTAATACATAAGCGTATAGCCTGAACGGGTAGTAAGACGTGGTGGTAAAATAATATACATATACACCCCTACATGCAGCGGGTATTTGAAAGCCGACCTCCACGTGATCTGAAAACCACACTAAATTATCCTAGCATTTATCCCACTCGGCCACCAAAGCGTGCCGTGAGTCACCTCACTAAAGAGGCAGCAAGCAGATTGTGGAACATTATAATGATTGTGTCCACGCATGTAGCGTTATGGCGCATTCAAGATATTTATTGGTCCCGGCCAATGTCAGTAGGTATTAATAGCCGAAGGTAGTCCAGAGGTGGAGGAGGGGAAAGGTGTTCTGGGTGCAACCCCCGGAGAGTATCATAATACCACTCGCACAATCCAACATTTCCACATCAATTAGTTAAACCGAGCACAATGCTCTGGTGCCGAACGTCTAGTCGGGCTAGGACTAATGCTACCGCCATCAATAGTTCGATTTACTATAGGTCACAGTAGGGGTGTATAGGGGTACAAGGGTGAGGGGGGAGGAGCGGAGGTTTGCAACGCTAACAGAGACACACAAGCTTTCAAAGTTTTTTAGCACAACGTATCACTAACCGTTCGGGTTATACGCTTATGTACCAATAACGCTAATGATTTTAGAGATTAGGATGGTTATATTTAGAGAAATAGTAGCTGCATTTGTGTGGAAAGCTAGTGGAAACCCGTTTTGGAATAACCAACATAAGTACACTCGATCGAGATTAGAATCTTGATCTCCCAGTCATCGGCAGTCTTAGTCAGCTAAGATAGTAGCGCCTTAGGCCATACGGCCACCAAAACAGGTATAGGTATATTAATACTCTTTATTTCTTAAACGGTTTCCCCCGTTTTAGTTTTTTAGCACCGCATCGTACTACTCGTTCGTGTTAAAGGCTTGTGTACTTATTACGCTAATGTTTTAGGGTTGAGGAAGGCTATATTTAGAAGATTACCTGGACCTTTTTTTTTTGTAGGGAAATATAACTATCTTAAGATAAACCACCTAATAACACACAACCGAGTTTCAAACATCTATTCTCTGTCACCAGGAGGGACAAAGATGATGTCTTTGTTTGCGTACTGAGCGAAAGGCGCTTGTTTAATAGGGAACATAACAAAACCCTGCATAATATTTTCATAACTATATGCACTATTTGTAAAATTAAAAAACTTTCAACATGCTACATAATAGATGAATACTTTGTAAAGACTTGTAAACTAGGTGGTATATTATATTCATTTTTATCTACACACCTTTTTGCTTTTGTTTTATAAAAACTATATATAGAGTTACTAAAATTGAAATATATTGGCGTAGATTAAACTATAAAAATTCATTTTAAAATAAACGTTAGTTTAGCAAAAATATTTTATTTTAGATCAATTTACAAACAAATCATATTATAATAATATTGCTCGTATGAACTACATTATTCGTAGGCCAGTAGGAGAAGGGGTAAAATAAGCCAGAACTAATTTACTGTTGTCCAGCGGACGTTCGAATGTACTAATCGTGCATCCTTTCCATGTTCCGATGATATGAGGTGATGGTGATAGTGATAGTGATAGTGATAGTGATAGTGATAGTGAGTATGAGGGTGTGAAACCAGTGGATTAACTTTATTCTAACTTAAGCGTAACTAACCAAACCCTGGTGACCCTTGGGGTAATTCCCCTTTTAAAAAAATCCCCAAAGTAGCAGCTGGGAATCTAACCACGGACCCCTAGACTCGCAGCCAGGTTCACTGATCACTAAACCATGGGGTCAGCTAATTCATAAATAATTACAATGTATTGCATATAAAAAATAAGCATTTAGCGAAATCTTGTTATATAATTAATTATTTGTGTACATTATATCTTGTTATATTTAAAGTTTATATTTCTATTTTTTTACTTTTTCTTTCAGGCCTTCAAAACACATAGGATCATATCTTTAATTCAATATAATTTATTCTTAAAATTTGAAATAGAAAATGTTCACTTAATGCATCCCGATCCTATTTGACAGATTTTTTTTATAATATATTAGAATACACAACGTCATTCAGCGTTCAACCCCCAAATACCCATACAGTGATTATCACACTCAATTGAGCAAGACACTAAAATTGTCAGGGCACACCATTTGTATTTTTTTTATGAGTTGCATAACCTGTACTCATCACAAAATATTGTTAGACTAATCAAGTCTCGTAGATTAAGTAAGATATACAGGATATGCAGTGCGTTGGGAGAATATAGAAACACGATCAAGGTATTGACCTAATGATAAAATATCAGTGGGAAAAAAACCTAAACGCAGATGGAAGTATAACGTTAGAATTTACCTGATAGAGGTAGGGTGTAATGAGGTGGACTGGATAGAGCTAGCTTATAAAAGAGATAAGGTATAATGAAGCGGAATGAATAGAGCCAGCTCAAGATAAGAATTGGACGTACTGAGGTGGACTGGATAAAACGAGTTAAGATAGGGATAGGGAGTAATAAAGTGAATTGGATATAACTATCTCAAATAGAGATGAGGTGAATTGTACATAATTATCTTAAGATAGGGGTAGGGTGTAATGATATGGACTGGATATAACGAGCTCAAGCTAGGGATAGGGTGTGATGAGGTGGACTGGATATAACTATCTAAACATAGGAATATGGTATAATGAGTTGGACTGGATAGAACTATCTCAAGATAGGGGTAGGGGGCGTACTTTTTTGTAATTGCGGAGATGAATTGTCAAGTTCATAATGCCATAGAATATGTAAGTGTATGTTTAAATATTTGGTAAAATAACAAATAATATTCTATTACTTGTCTTTAAATAACAACCTTATACTCTGCAATTATACATTCATAAAAACACATTTGTTAAATGGTCTTAACTTCATAATTTTATTTAAAAAGCAGAAAATATTTTTAAAACTATTCCCTATCCCACTTTTGCACCAAGGTTCGTCAATCCTCCCAAGTCATGGAAACTATATTGGTTCTGAGAGAGAACGGTAAACACGGCTAACAACAAAGTAGCAACTAACAACCAATACCAACCTGATCACACAGAAACCGCTTTCATCACAGTCGCGTGTTTTCAACAACAACAAAACAAACACAATGTGAGTAAAACTATCAGCTAGGGGGTAAAAAACCAACAAAAATAAAATGTCACTTATTTTTGTTTGCACAGCAAAACCTACCTCGTTAAAACTTTAATCACTTTAATGACAAACCAAACATTGAGTTGTTAACTAATTCTTGTGTAAAAGCGGATGTTCAAGGGAGAAATATTCCATTCTGATAGAAATGAGATCCTCGTATTCGACTTAAATGAGATTTCACAAGGAGTCAACTTACCAACATCAACAATTTTAACGGGACTAACGAATTTACCGTATAATTTCTGAACACGGTTTTGATTTCAAACTATTGGTTGTTTCTTTCCTTGTCACTGGTGGTTTTTGTTACTCTGCAAACTTTTGAGTTCTCATCTGCATACATTTGAATTTAAATTGGTAACGCGAGCTTGGTGATACTGTTTGATTAGTTGATGATACAAAGTTATAAATAACGTTCTTTAATAATTTATACAGGTTTATCAAAGATAACCATATAAAATTATAGTCTCGAATTAACAAAAACAAAGCGAAGTATCAGATTTACATATAGTTAAAGGTGAAATATAAACACATTAGTTTTTTCTGGAATGATTTGAGAAATACTTTACCAAGTTGTTTATACTTTTTACTATGCACAATATATACATTATTTAACTACATATAGATATATACATTCATACAGCTAATATTATTTTAACATATTTTAATGGCTATAAACTAATATTAAATTTTATATTTTCATTATAAAATGATATATTAAAATTATATTATAGTATTCACGTTATGCATAATATTATATTTGACTTATCAGCTTATTTTATAATCCTATCTTTAAGTGTGAATGGAGTACGATAAAATAGAAAATATAATAAGGATTATAAATATACGATTTAAGTAATTTATGAAAGACTAAATAAATCAAAATAAAAAGTACAGTCCTTAATTTGAAACTCGGCTATGTAAACGATATGGTGTTTTATCAATTCGTTTTATCTGATATGATATGATATCCCAAATCCTAATAATTCAAGGAGACCAAACAAAAGAATGTATTATTTAAAAAAAATTGTTGATATTACATAATACTCTACATTATTTCAGGGCGTTTTTCTCGTCTTGTCTGATTTTTTGGTGACGGGGAGGACAGGGACTAGCTCTTAGTCAGAAGTACTGAGATGGTCTATCATAAATAATTAGTTCAAAGAAAACAGGTGTAAAATCACATTACACATATTATCCAACGCAATAACTTTTTTGACTCAAACCCCATAAGAACCCTAGCAAACACTTTTTTTTAATAAATTTAAATATGACAAAGACTGTTTTAACCATAATTTAAAGGTATTTAGAAAGTTTCCATTTGTTAAAAATCATGGTAACACTAATTCAATTTGCTTTGGACCCTACTCTTTTTCCTCTGTTTCCTTCAAATTGATTTCAACCTTCCCTCTGCGTAAATGCGAGTAGATTTACTCTCAATATATATATTTCACATCCCTAATCCTACTACCCTATTAGTGCAAATTAATAAGACGAAGGTAAGGGCAGGGAAGGAGAGGTAAATATGTAGAGGACCAAAAACAATAATGAAAATTATCACGTTACGCCATACATACATATTAATTAATGGTATTACTTTTTTAATTACTACTAACAAATTGAGATTATTAAGTTATAATATAAATATAAGATTTGACTAAGAAATAAAATCAATATATTTATTTGTATGTAATTTACCTTTGACAAAATGGTATCTTCTTTATTTATATTCCCTTCTTATTTTATAGTAGCTTTTTAGTCTTCCAGGACGACATGTTTCGGTGTTATTATTGCTGTCACACTATCTTCAGGTCTTATTTAACATAAAGATGGTATTCTGTTAAACACATATTATAAGAAAGCGTTTTAAGATGTTGAGGTATTAAGTGTAAAAAATGTTTGTGGAATGATTATCCGTACTAAATCAAATATGAACATTATTAAAAATACTGTACCTTTGCTAAAATAAAAATACCAGTTATACTGTACATTTGCTCAACAAACCGATTAAATTTCATGTTCAAATAGTTAATAATAAAACTTAGCACCACGTTTTACTATCCGTTCGGGTTATACGCTCAGGTACTAATTACGCTAGTGAGTTAGGAATATGAAAGGTTGAATATAGATGAAGCGAGCACGCATTTGCATGGAGGAAGAGTGGAAAATAATTTATATATAAAACCGCTCACGCGAACGAGATTCTAACCTCAATCTCTCCGTCCTCAGCAGTCTATCTCAACACGAAACTGGCGCGTTAGCTAACTACACCACCAGGATGGTCAAATAGTTAATCAAATAAAAAGCTAAATATAAATATATTAAATATATTTAAAATAATGTATCACATATTATTTATTTCTATATATATTTATATATATATAATACGTATTAAAACTGTGTAAATTTAGGTTATATTGGTTTACCGTTACATTGGAAAATTGAGCTTATATATTTGTATATATGAAATTATCCAAGGCTGGTCAATCAAGACATGCGCTATTTCCATTTACACGAGGCAATGGTCGTTGTGCAGTTCATGGAAGGTTTCATTAGACCGTAAAGAGCTGACAATTCTCACCTCTCTCAGAGCTGGCCTTGCTTCATTAGCTTCTTCTCCTCCCCAAGTCTCATTGAGTTGGAATTACCAAAGTTGGTGGCCACCAGCCTCTATATAAATAACTGGAGGCCGAGAAGATAGGAGGGGATCGCTCCCCGCCCCCTGCCCCCCCNTGGATATATTTTAAATACTCTAATATTATTGAATATGAACTGAAAGATGGCCTTAAATCAAATTCCAAATTATTTTAAGACGCATCCAGCTTTCAAAAATTTGCCGGAAAATATTACTTAAAATATATTCTAAAGGCATCTATCAGTCAGAAAAAAACTCTGGCGTGAAGAACTCTAAATATTTCCTAGGCCCATGCAAATTTAAAATAATTCTAGGACGAGGATCACTCCATATAGCTTTTTGATGCATGTAATTTTGAAGAATTTTCACGCTAAGACAAGCTCAAATAATTTCTGAAAGTTTATAATTTTCAAAAAATCTGCAGAAGAGAGACAACTCTAAATAGTTTAAGAAGCATCCAAATTAAATTTAAAAAATGGGGCATACTACCCCGAATCTATTATATATATATTAAGATATAGATAGATAAAAATGAGTTGGTCACAGTATGTCCCTTTTTAACTCAAAATCCAATGAACCGATTGTACTGAAACATCGCATAGATTTGGCTTGGACGTCCGATTAACACGTAGGCTATATATTTTCTTTTAAAATCCAATTAAATTTATGATTTTCAAATAATGTTTTCACAAAACTTTTAATAAATGTTGTATTTTCCTTTTGAATGTAGAATTTGTTTTTGTCTTAGTTGTGCATCATATCAACTGCAAGCCAAAGAGTAATAGACACAGAATACATTTTAATCCAAAAATCCAAAGATAAACCGTATTTTGTGTTGTTATTTTGTATTCATATTAATAGGGAAATCTTGTATATTTTTAGCATAGTAAAACTTACACTTAGGTAACTTTTTAAAATCTTTTTGATCTTATCATAAATATTTTGACAAACAGAGACTAATTCCCCCAGTAAAAGACAGCTTATACTCCAGAAAATACAAGGAAACAACCAAATAAGATCTTATGTACATTTGTGTGATAATCTCGCTTAAGACTACTAATAAATTTTGCAAAGGAGCTTTGGGGTGCATGAAGATGTGCACTTAAGGCTATTTATATATATATATATTTCCTACGCTAAACTGCTATAATCCATCAATGACTATTATTTTGAAGAGCTTATATAGAATTACTACGAAGTTTTTTGGCTTTTAACACCCGTGATTGGATTAGGCCAGAAACGTTGAAAATGAAACTAATTCTTTATAAATTAACTGTCAACTGTTCAATAAAACTTTAATTTGTTTTAACGCCTTAACAACCATTTATTTATGCTGTGACACACTTTTATTTTTTTACCATCTGTACTAAGTAAAGTATTGTAAAGCATTCCTTTATTGCACTATTTCACCTTTACAATTTTTTCTGTACAATTTTCTCTCAAACCGTTCCACCAGTTCAAGAGGGATGGTGGTCACCCTCTTAACTTCCCGAGACAATACTGTTTCAAACACACCATGCTACACTCTGACGTAAACTACCCGACCTACTTCTTCCCGCGAGGGAAAACCCTCAGCGACCCGGCCAGGTACGCTCGCTGAGGTTTATGGGAAACACTTGGCGTCCGATGACGTAATATCGGCACACCCTCTCCTCCTCTATATGACAGCAAAAGGGAAGAGGTACGGGCGTACTTTGACAAGGCTCACTAATTACAAACTTTCACTTATGCATAATATTATATTACTTAAATTCTAACATTCAATGTATTGATTGATCTATCAATTATAATTACATAACATTTGACGAAAACAAAATCTTACATTACACTTAGATGATAGCTATACAATATTCTAAACAATAAACATGCAACATATGGGTATGCAAACTTAAGCTAACCTGTGCAAGCACACATTTTAACATAGTAACCGTCTTAACTCTGCTAACCACTATTTTAACATCTTAATTCTTATAGACAAAGAGTACTCTTTATCAATGTAATTAAGTGCATAGTATTATTTGTTATAAGAAAAGGGTTGTTACAAGTGCTCGTAATTATTTTTACTCAATCAAAAATGTATCTACGACAAGAATACAGAATCCCCACACACGGTAACAGGAGAATAGGGGAGGAGATCGCCCTACGTGAGTTGGCAAGGTTTTAATTGGCTCACGTGAGCTTTCCTTGTTGGAAGGCCTGTCTCTGGATCCTTCAGCTGGACCGTGACTGGGGTCAGATAACGTCCAATCACGGTCGGCTTGGACCACCTGTAGCAGAGCTTGGCGGCTATCCCATCGGCCACTCTGCTAAGTCGATGAACTCTATACACTACCTTATCTCCCACGTTGTACGGTACGGGGTATCTGGACTGGTTGTAGCGTTTAGCCGGCGCTTGATGGGCTCTTTTTAGTTCGATCCAAGCTCTCTCCCATCTTTCTCGGGGGGTTTGGCTAGAGTCCTCTTCCCACTTGATAGGAAAGATTTCCCACTCCAGATTAATGGGTTGAATAGGGTCATAACCAAGCAATACCTTAGATGGCGCGCTCTTGTGACTCTCGTGAATGGCAGTATGAAGGCTAACTGAAGCCACGTGAGGTTTTAGTCCCACTGCTTGTGGTGGATATTGGATATTATTGAATGCGATCAGCGCACTTTTCAAGTTTCTATGGAAACGTTCCATGTGAGATGGGTTAGGATAATAGGGACTGGTGGTGAAGTGACGTATCCCTTTTGCGAAGCACATATTTCGAAAAGCGTGAGATCTAAATTGAATAGAATTATACGACACCAAATTACACGGTAACCCAAAGTTTCTAAATATTTCCCTGTCCAATGCTCTCGTAGCGGTGCTAGTCGAAGCCTTCCTTACTGGAACCAGCCACACGAATTTCGAGAAGGAATCTAACGCCGTAAATAGGTAGGTGCGACCTTCTTTAGTCAGTGGAAGGGGGCCAAAGAAATCCATAAATAGTCTTTCCATTGGGAGTTTGTCTACGTCTGACGTCAATTCTCCATATTTCGTGTTTTGGTCAGGTTTCGAACGTAAACACGTTTCGCATTTACTGAATAGGTTACTTATCTCTTGATCCATCCCTTTACAAAAGAATAGGGTTCTAATTTTTGCAATAGTTTTCACTTTGCCTAGGTAAGCCCCTATGGGGCTGGAATGATAATACTTAAAGAAGATGGGACGTGCTTTGGAGGCACTGCCATTTTCCATTTTGACTTCACCGACGGTTTGATTAGAAGGATTCCATCCTTAATCTTGAAGTCGGGCACTGCCTCACCTTTGGACTTCTTTGTTTATATTTCCCCTAGAATAGGGTCGTCACGTTGGCTTTCGCGTATGGGTGTGAACATTTCCGGTAAACGCCCTAGTAGTGTCAGTGATGTGGTGGGTTCTACCTAATCATTTAGGGTGCTTTGTTTTCTTTCCTCGGATCCCTCGAACATGCGTGACAGCCCATCCGCGAATATATTTTCCCTCCTTTTACATGGATCACGTCAAAATTCAATGCCAAAAGCTGCACTATCCATCTACCTATTTTCCCCACTTGGCGAGGATGTCGAAGCAGCCAAACCATGGCTTGGTTATCACAATGAATTTCAAACTTATCGTGTTCCAGATATTGCCTAATCTTGTCTATCCCAAGTATTACTGCCAGCATTTCTAGTTCATAGGTGGGATAGTTCTCCTCATGCTTGTGCAATGTACGACTAGCATACGCAACCGGTTGAAAATCCCCTTCGGTCATTTGTCCTAATATGGCTCCTAGTCCTGTTGAGGACGCATCCGTTTGTAAGACAAATTTCCGGCTAAAATCTTGTAGTTTTAACACTGGTGGGAAAGTAAGCGATTCTTTGAATTTTTGGAAAGCATCCTTGTTTTCCTCCATCCACTTAAGGGCATTTGCCTTTTTTTCAGCTGGAACAGCGGGTAGGCGACCGATGAAAGGTTGGGAATGAATCTGCCAAAAAATCCCACCATGCCTAGGAATCGTGTTAATTTCCGGCATGTGTCAGGTAAAGGATATTCCCGAATCGCCCTAGTCCTTTCGGGGTCGATGGACAGGCCCTTGTGGGACATTATGTGTCCCAGAAATTCTATCTACGTGACCGCGAAAGCGACTGTCTGGATTTACCGTAAGCCTTGCTTGTCTTAACTTGTTCAGCACTTCTCTCACGTGGATCATGTGGTCTTCCATACTATTGGAGTAAACAACAAGGTAATCCAAATAATTAAATAGGTACACGCATTAGATGTCTCCAAATATTTTATTTAGCAGCCGGGTAAGAATTTGTGTTCCGGTACTTAAACCGAAAGGTAATACATTGAATGCGTATAGTCCTGCTTAGGATATGAAGGCTGTGATTTGTTTGGACTTTTCTGTCAGAGGGACCTGATAGTATGCTTTGTTAAGGTCTATCACCATATACATCTTCGCTTTTCCCAGGTATTGTAAAGCCATTTCAATTGTTAGAATTGGAGTAGCTTCATATTTGATCATCTTGTTTAGCTTTCGGTAGTCCACTACTAGTCTACTCTCCTTGCCTTCCTTCGTCACTACAAAACAGGGGGAGGCGTAAGGGATGTTTACTTTCTGATAATTTTTTTGCTTTCCAAATTCTGTATATGTCGTTTCAGTTATTCAAATTTTGGGGACGCATAGTAGTATTGTTTGGATATAGTTGGCTTAACGTCGATTAGTTCGATATCATGAACTAGAACGTTTGTACTCCCTACTCGGCTGTTTATGAGTCGGGGTATTCTTCGGCTAATTCATTAAACACAAGCCTGTTTTTTCCTTTTATGGCTTTTATTTCCTCCGTTTTATCTTTCATGGTCACCATTCCCACTACGCGCATGGATCCATACGGGAACGTAACCCTCTTGTTGTAGGGATCGATTTTCATCCTGGTTCCTTGGATGAACTCCTGCCCCAGTATAGCCTCAGTAACCAGACTCGGCATGACAAAAAACCACACGGGCCATAAAAATGCATCTATCTTCACGGAAGTTTTAACTTTAGTCTCTATGGGGATGGATTGTCCGTCAGCCACGATGCACTTCAGATTGCAACTCTTCGTTCGACGTATCAGGTTGCTCTCCCTTAGTTTTTCGTGAAATTCCCTAGAGATCACGTTGTTCATTGCGCCCGTGTCAACCAGGGCTCTTTCTTCCATTTTACCCGTTCGAATTTTCAAACACAGTATTTGGTGTGAATCACTTGCATACACTCCCTTTGATCCTAGTTTGTTACGTATTGTCCTATATAAATGTGTTGATTTACGTAGGTTTCCCCTCGAAGGTGCTCTTCGATCATTGGTTTCTTCGGGACAATCCTTGACGAGGTGGTCTCGTCCTTGTCATCAAAAGCATCTCCTCGATGGTTTCCCTTGAGCTGCTTCCATTCCAACTGTCTGTGGTCCTTGTTGCCATAGTTACTTTTCGTTTGAGCCAATCTGTTTCCCCAAATTTGTTGATGTCCTCTGGTGTCAGTTGATGTAGGGAACTTAAGGGCTCCTTCAGCTTGTTTTACGCCTTTGCCCTCTGTTCGATATTGATAAATTTCACCTTCACACATTCGAAGTATGTTGCTCTCCTATGTAAGTCAGCGATCGAGTTAAGTTGAGATATGTCTAGATATACCCTTATTTCCGGGCTTAAATTTTTAAATATTCTATCTAGGATCTCACAAGATGTGTACCCTCCGTGTCTCCTAAGAAATGTCTGAAGGTCGGTAATGAAGCTCGCCACGGACTCTCTGGACGCTTGGCGTCGGGTTCTAATTTTGACTTCTGGGTATTCCAGATGGTTTGACTGAAAATAGTTCAATTTAAATGCTTCCGTAAATTCTTCCCACCGAGTCCAAATACCTTTATGATTCCTTATCCACAATAATGCCTTCCCTGTGAATAATTCAGGCAGTGCGCCGATCGTTTTTTGGTCCGAAAGTTGATAGGTTTCTTTAAGCTCATTGAGCCTCTCTAGGAAGTCCATAGGGTTTGACTGTTCTGAAAATGTAATCTTCCAGTCACGTATTAGTTTTAGTATGTTTAAAAGGTCTCCTCTTGATATCGAAGTTTCTTCACTTTGAAGACACCCTTGGTCAGTTTCCTTTCATGCGATCTCGGGTGAGCCCTTTAAGTCAGTGTCTATTCTCTTCTTTCCCACTGGAGTATTAGACCCACCTGGTAGATAATACTCTTGTAGCTTGGAAGGTATGTAAGTCTCGACAAGTCTACTAGTGGTTGGCATGTGGGTCTTTTTTCCTAATTTTGGATGTGTCAAAGGCAGTTCAGACGAAGTTGGTAGTTTTTCCTGCGTTTGGGTCTCTACGGTATTTTGTCCTCTGTACACTCTTTCNACCTTTGTCAAGAAATCTTTCCAGTCTCTCCTAAACTTTCCCCTTTGGTTTTCCTATCCAGGGTCGTCTGACTGTGCTCTATCCACCCGATCTTTTAAATGTTTCAAACAAGTAGATACTTTTCTCCTTTTAGAATAGGTGAGCGCACGTTGTCTCCCACTTCTTTTTTGAGGTTTTCAAGTTTTCTTGTTAAGTGTGGAAGTTCGGAGTAAAGATCGGGTATGAGTTCCCTTTTGACTAGTGAAGTTCCTGTGTCGTTTTCCCGATCCAATAGATCTGTCAATTGGCCCCTCATTTCAGCCACCTAGGACGATGGTACTGTCTCTCTAATTGAAATTTCTTAAAATATTTCGTCTTTAAGGAGTCTGTGGGTATCCATGTCGTCCCTTCAAAACGAACCCTAAAAATACTCAAAAGTAATTGCTTGAATGGCAGAAAGTTTCTTATCTCCTTACATGAATTCAATATGGCGGTAAAGTTTAGTCTTGGTAGAATACCTTTGGTTTATGCATCAAAGAATATAAAGAGTAGCAAATTGTGTTTATCTCGCTTCCGTTTATTTAGGTTAAGTGTAAGAAACTTCCCCAGAATGCACCGGGTTGATTGACAAGTATTCAAAATCCCTAGGAACTTTTCTCTATTTTGTAGAACTAACCGGTTAGGCTCCCCGAGTAGACCTATTTTCTCTAAAAAAATGTTTGTTTTTTTTGTAAAATAAATTGTTTGTTGACGAGACACTTTGACACCCCTCCCCTCCTTTAACCAATGGTTAGTAGAGGAAGTTAACACGTTATACTCCAGCAAAGAGTTTGTATTTGTCATCTAAGCTTATATTTTAAATTTATGACAAAGTTTTATTATTCATTATGGCCCTAGGTTAAGTACCCTTAAGATAACAATACAGTTCAAGATTCGTTGTCATAAAGCATTTAGTCATATTTGACGCTATGTTATTGAACAAAAAAAATCGATGATTGCTCCCCGGCTCCGATAAAAAAAATTAGAAGATACGAAAAATCCTGATAATTCACCTTAATTCAGAAGTCGTCAATTATCATGAGTAAACTAAACTAATAAACGTTGAGTAAAACGTACACACGTAGAATGGGCATACGGTTGACTCAAATAGTATGAAGCTACTTCCTTTGACTGGGGAACTATGTTACATTAATTGAAGATTACAAACATTGTTATGAAAAATGACAAGTTTTCTTGGTAACAAATGTTGGTTGGTGACTCTAATTGAAACAAAAGCGTTAAAAACTAAAAATGAATTATAGCTAACAAGCTTAAATTAATAATTTAAAGGGGTCAATGCTGGACTACTATCAAATGTGTGTATCATTTAAGTCCGAGCTAGCGACTTGAGACATGATTAGTGAAATATTGAATAATTCGCTACCTCCACTAAATTCCATCTGAAACTACGTATATTATTTAATGGGAATTTACAGGTAACTTCCATAAGTTACCTCGATTCCTAGTAAGGTACTCCAGCTTGGACCAAATGTCGAATGGAGAAACTTTTATTAAAAAGAAATTATAAAGACTGCCTATTTACTCAAAAATTCCACAATAACCGCACAAATACTTTCTAATTGGTAACCTTTTCAACCTATTGCACCCGGGTTGCATGCTAACACTACTCCCAATCAGAAACCCAAATTTCATACAAAGTCCAAATTAAATATGATTTATAGAAAATTACTATATATAATCATGAATTAGGCAGATAAGTTTGTATGACAATGCTTTAAATGTTATATCATATTGCTAAGATTTGGATTTGAATATTTAATATAGCCTATTAGTTTATAATTTAGATAAGAATCATATTTCGCCCTTAGCTAAAGAAACTATTTATGTTCAATTAGCTTTGTTATTACACTTGACTAGTTTGAATCAACAGGCTTATAATAACAAGTACTAAAAATATATCATATATAAACCTTAATTCTTATGTACTACAAGTATTACAATTAGTAATAATATAGTAATATATTCCAGGAAAGAAACACATAAGCATACTTCAAAATGTAATATAACATTCTAGAAAGTACTAATATTGGCGAAAACATATTTTAACTTTAAATTATCTAAAGCCAGTCTTAACTTATTTGCATGTTAATATGTTGGTTTATAGTTTGTTTATAAAGTAGAGGACACTTTAAAGTTCGTCTTTTGATTCATTAATTTCTTTCTAATAAAAAGAACACTATATTTTGTATATGGTTCACTAACCAAAGGTAAACACTATAATTGGTCTAAAACTATGACCTGAGTTAGTTTATTGTTTATAACGTTTAATTTATGTAGTGGGAAAGATATTTTATTTTAACTGATTGAGTTAAACTAAAACATATATCAATAATCTAGTAGTCTTATTAAGCCAGAGTCATAATTTCGTGGGAACACTCCCGAATCTACTGTATACATAATTACACACCTTTGTTTGGGTAATGATTCATGGAAGTTCATGATTAATATTGATTTAAATATGATTCACATTTATCCTTCATTAAAGACAAGTTTAATCTCATAGTTCAGTTAACGTTCTAACATTGCCTACTTTCCTTAAATCGAATCCGGACAACTGGGCGCCGCCATCTGGGCGCGGCCAACTAGGCGCGGCCAACTGGGCGCCGGGACAACTGGGCGCTGGGACAACTGGGCGCTGGGACAACTGGGCGCCAAAAGTGACCCCACTTTTTTCCATTTTTAAAAAGTGATGAGTAAAAACAAAAAACACACTCCATTTTTTTCTTTTTAAAAAAAAATCACTTTTTTGCACTTTTTTTAAAAAAAAATCGCTTTTTTTAATGCATTGCAATATTATGCGCAACACCACGTAAAAACGAAATAATGTCTCTATTATTATAGTCCCTAACTAGTCTTAAAATTCTAGCATCGACTTCTCGATACTTTCTTTTTTTCGGCGTAGGCTCATGTCCAGCTACAAGATGTTCATAGTAGATATCTCTTGCAGCTTGTACTTTACGTAGAGCATCAATAAATTTCCATATTGTGGGATGTTACATGCCCAGCTCAGTTCCTAGCCTGCGATGTGCAGCTTCAGCATGATTGTTAGTACGATTGTGACACGATTTTGTGTTCCATTTCGTCCAAACCACTCTGGTTGACGAAACCTAATGAAGTGAAGAAGCAAAAAGTAATGGTAATGGGTCGAGTGGGCGAATTCTAAGAATACGCAAGTAAAAGCTCGTAACACCTGCACCGCATATCTATGAACTGGATAAGAGAAAAGTAATAATAATGGGGGGGTGGGGGATATTTCTAAGAATAAACAAACCAAATCTCGTCGCACCTGCACCAGAAATAAGTCATAGCTTGAAGGTATTATAATATCGGCGATATTATTTTAATTTTACATAGGGATGCACATAAATGCTACTTATTATTCCTCTTTGGTGGTTTATTTTGCGCACAATTCTTATTTTTCATTTTTTGGTGAGTTTTTTTTAGAAATTTTACTATATCAAATAGACTAATTTATAATATAAATTAATTAAGTTTCCTCTACTAAGATTATTTTTTTAAATACTCCAAGAAAAATATATGATGTTGCGCTGAAAAATATGATTAATTAAAAAAAGTTCATTTTTAGTTTTTATCCATCACTTTTTAATTTTAATTGCAAAAATATGAAAAAATGGTGCATTTTTTATTCTAAAAAATTGCATAAGTTAATAAAAAAATAAAAAAATAAGTTTTATTTTAGCGCCCAGTTGTCCTGGCGCCCAGTTGTCCAGGCGCCCAGTTCGCGCGCGCCCAGTTGGCCGCGCCTGGTTGGCGGCGCCCAGATGGCGGCGCCCAGTTGTCCTAGACCGTCCTTAAATACCCGTTATAGAACCAGGTGTTATATTTCTTAAAGTAAACAAACATTTAGTTTTATTTTTACTTATCTTTCAGTAGGCTCGATCGAGGTGATTGAAGTTTCCACGTGCTTTCGTTGCACTTAACGTTAGGGAGCGATATTGACACAACTTTCATTTTCTTAGTCCGGCCCGACAGCGAGATATATTTCGTTAGGGTTGAAGTGCGCCGTTTTACTCTGGTACAGTTTGTTCGAGGCTCTTGAATCCGCTGTAGTGCTATTATTTGTGGATGGTGCCCTAATAGCTCAATATAACTATAGTGTGCTCGTTTCGGGTTGACCATTATTCTGACCATATAAGTTTTGCACTTGCGTGATGAATAAATTCATAGATCCTTAATTTTCGCCCTGATACTGTTTCAAGTATCGTATCGCAACCATGAATCTGCTACCATTTTGTACAAAGTAAAGTATTCTAAGGCATTCTTTTATCGCACTATTTCACCTTTACAATTTTTTCTGTACAATTTTCTCTCAAACCGTTCCACCAGTTCAAGAGGGGCGGTGGTCACCCTCTTAACTTCCCGAGACAATACTGTTTCACACGCACCATGCTACATCCTGACGTAAACTACCCGAACTACTTCTTCCCGCGGGAGAAAACCATCCGCGAACCAGCCAGGTACGGTCGTGGAGGTTTATGGGAAACACTTGGCGTCCGATGACGTAATATTGGCACACATCACCAACAGGAATTAGTTCAAAATATTGTGTATAGAGAAGTTATAATATAGGCATAATCCTCCAGAGAAATGTCAACTTTTAAAAAAAACGTTCATATCATATTTATATTTTGAGTGTTTTAACACAGTTTGAACCAATAAAGGATTAATATGTAACCATAATTTAAGTTTGCAAATTTTCATACGTCTATCAGGGCTAATGTTAGGGTGTGAGGGGCTAAAAGTAGAGCCCCTAAAAATATTTGATTTTCCACCACTCCCCTATAAATAAATAAAGGTTAAGGTTCTATTGTGACTGACTGGAAAATAAATTAAATAAAAGTAAATATATAAAGAATTGAAGGACTCGGTTATATAATTTATATATGTACGATTGAAAGAGTAAAGATGATATTCTATTTTGAAACCAACAGATGGTAACAGTTCAGCTCAGTGGTTTTTTGAAGCACCACATCTTACTACCCTTTCGGGTTATACGTTTATGTACTAATTACACTAATGGATTAGGGATTATGAAGGCTTAATTTAGAGGAAATACACCAGAATTTGCTTTTATGGAGAGTTGAAAACCATTTAGGAAAAAACCTCAGTGCACCCGACCGGGATAAAACCCCGATCTCCCCATCTTTGGCAGTCTAGTACAACACTAGATTAGCGCGTTAGACTACGTGGAAACTGAAGTAGGTTCCAGCCTAGTTAATTGTTCTTTGTTTGAGTACATGCAGTGTAATCAATGATTGGTTGTTGTAAACTGTAGCGCGCATTGCATGAGGATATGTATTATGCCTGGACTAAATATAGTGTTGTAATGGTAGTGTACAATTGTTTAATACGTGTTTGTTGTCTTCTGTATTAGAAGTTTTTGGTCGATGTTGATGTGTTGGTTATATAATTTAATGGACTTGGATGGTGTTGTACTCTAGTGCGTTATTTTCTTGTAGACTATTGAATAAGGTCTTGGTACAGTGATGTTTATGTTATTTAAAACGTATTGAATATATTTCTCTATAATTTTTTGTGGGGATGAAATGGTAGTGTGTTATTTTCCTGTAGTATACTTTACTGTAGGCTTATAGTAATGTGTATGTTGATTTGCGACGCAATGAATATATTTCTCTATGAATTTTTATGGGGATGAAATGGTAGTGTGTTATTTGCCTGTAGTATAATTTATTGTAGGCCTACAGTAATGTGTATGTTGATTTGTGACGCAATGAATATATTTCTCTATAATTTTTTGTGGGGATGAAATGGTAGTGTGTTATTTGCCTGTAGTATACTTTACTCTAGGCCTACAGTAATGTGTATGTTGATTTGCGATGCAATGAATATATTTCTCTATGAATTTTTATGGGGATGAAATGGTAGTGTGTTATTTGCATGTAGTATACTTTACTGTAGGCCTACAGTAATGTGTATGTTGATTTACGACGCAATGAATATATTTCTCTATGAATTTTTATGGGGATGAATTGGTAGTGTGTTATTTGCCTGTAGTATACTTTACTGTAGGCCTACAGTAATTTGTATGTTGATTTGCGACGCAATGAATATATTTCTCTATGAATTTTTATGGGGATGAAATGGTAGTGTGTTATTTGCATGTAGTATACTTTACTGTAGGCCTATAGTTATTTGTATGTTGATTTGCGACGCAATGAATATATTTCTCTATGAATTTTTATGGGGATGAAATGGTAGTGTGTTATTTGCCTGTAGTATACTTTACTGTAGGCCTACAGTAATGTGTATGTTGATTTGCGACGCAATGAATATATTTCTCTATGATTTTTTGTGGGGATGAAATGGTAGTGTGTTATTTGCCTGTAGTATACTTAACTGTAGGCCTACAGTAATGTGTATGTAGACTTACGACGCAATGAATATATTTCTCTATGTATTTTTATGGGGATGAAATGGTAGTGTGTTATTTGCCTGTAGTATACTTTACTGTAGGCCTACAGTAATCTGTATGTTGATTTGCGACGCAATGAATATATTTCTCAATGATTTTTTGTCGGGATGAAATGGTAGTGTGTTATTTGCCTGTAGTATACTTTACTGTATGCCTACAGTAATGTGTATGTAGATTTACGACGCAATGAATATATTTCTCTATGCATTTTTATGGGGATGAAGTGGTAGTTTGTTATTTGCCTGTAGTATACTTACTTTACTGTAGGCCTACAGTAATGTGTATGTTGATTTGCGACGCAATGAATATATTTCTCTATGAATTTTTATGGTGATGAAATGGTAGTGTGTTATTTGCGTGTAGTATATTCTACTGTAGGCCTACAGTAATTTGTATGTTGATTTGCGACGCAATGAATATATTTCTCTATGAATTTTTGTGGGGATGAAATGGTAGTGTGTTATTTGCCTGTAGTATACTTTACTGTAGGCCTACAGTAATGTGTATGTAGATTTACGACGCAATGAATATATTTCTCTATGCATTTTTATGGGGATGAAATGGTAGTGTGTTATTTGCCTGTAGTATACTTTACTGTAGGCCTACAGTAATCTGTTTGTTTATTTGCGACGCAATGAATATATTTCTCAATGATCTTTTGCCGGGATGAAATGGTAGTGTGTTATTTGCCTCTAGTATACTTTACTGTAGGCCTACAGTAATGTGTATGTAGATTTGCGACGCAATGAATATATTTCTCTATAATTTTTTGTGGGGATGAAATGGTAGTGTGTTATTTGCCTGTAGTATACTTTACTCTAAGGCCTACAGTAATGTGTATGTTGATTTGTGACGCAATGAATATATTTCTCTATGAATTTTTATGGGGATGAAATGGTAGTGTGTTATTTGCGTGTAGTATATTCTAATGTAGGGCTACAGTAATGTGTATGTTGATTTGCGATGCAATGAATATATTTCTCTATGAATTTTTATGGGGATGAAATGGTAGTGTGTTATTTGCCTGTAGTATACTTTACTGTAGGCCTACAGTAATTTGTATGTTTATTTGCTACGCAATGAATATATTTCTCTATGAATTTTTATGGGGATGAAATGGTAGTGTGTTATTTGCGTGTAGTATATTCTACTGTAGGCCTACAGTAATGTGTATGTAGATTTGCGATGCAATGAATATATTTCTCTATGAATTTTTATGGGGATGAAATGGTAGTGTGTTATTTGCGTGTGGTATATTCTACTCTAGGCCTACAGTAATGTGTATGTTGATTTGCGACGCAATGAATATATTTATCTATGAATTTTTATGGGGATGATATGGTAGTGTGTTATTTGCGTGTAGTATATTCTACTGTAGGCCTACAGTAATTTGTATGTTTATTTGCGACGCAATGAATATATTTCTCTATTAATTTTTTGTGGTTATGAAATTCTAGTGAGTTATTTGCATATATACTACTGTATATGGAGCTGTTGGTGTGTGACACGTTAGTTATATGGTTACATGGATTTGATCGTCGTTATACTGGTAGTATACGATGTTGTGTTATTTGCATCTACTGGACCAGAAGGCCCAGGAGTTAGTTTAGTACTGATCCGCTGTTTTTTACTGTATGTTTAATCTACTGTACCGAGAGTTAGTGCAATATGGTCTCAGTTGACATAACGTAGTGCGGCGTCCAATGACGACAGTGCTGTGTGGTCTTGTTAGGTGACTACAAAGATATGATGTATGTAATTACGTCTATGTGTGTGTAAATATGTTTGTGTGTGAATGCATATATTTACTAATATATATATATATATATACATGTGTACATATGCATATGGATGAGCTTGTATTTGTATACAAGGAACAAAATATATGACATTGAAATTGTTATTATCAAGTAATATATCATACTACCTGAAGGTAATCAAAAGTCTTAACAAACTTATTTAGTTCTAGAACAGACACAATTCCCATTCCCTAGATCTTATATCACCCCGTTGAAAATATAGCCCCAATTTCAACCATCGATACACGTTTCAGTAGTTCGGGGATCAAACCCATGACCCTTATTTCACTAAGCAGACGCATTATCATCTGAGATAAGATGTTGAGCACGGATTAACATAGTTCATAAGAACCTTAATAGTATAGATCTGTTGACCTGTTCTACTTACAGATCCCAGATTAGGTTATGGTAACTACAAATTGTATTTTATGTGAACTTTATTGACATGTTGTTATATCATACAAAATATTAAGCACTGCCTTTTTTTGTTAGGTGGTACATAAAAAGTCAATATTAATTATAATCTTCTTGTTAAATATGTTAACGATTGAAATTATATATATATATATATATATCAAAAGGGACATCCATAAATTACGTAAAAGTTTTTTCTTACTTTTTAGACCCCCATCACTCTAAGTAGACTGACTACTCCACTCCTCCAATCTGTGTTAGGTAGCTCTCTACATCAAGAGTGAACTTAATTATTTCATAGATAAGTCTTTATGACACTAAATTAGGGACTTAGCTTTAATATTGACTCAGAATCCATATTAAATCCTATTATAAGTGATTTCAAAGAATTTTATAACAATACCTTATTATTTTCATCATTATAATTTTAAGTATAAAAATGTAGGTGACCTGGTGGTCTAGGGGTCAGACTTCTATGCTGGCGGCCGGGGTTCAATCCTCGGTCCCGGCAAAGATTTATCTGATTACCAAACCCTTACACCTCTGACAAGACATATTGTGAATGTGGGGAATGCCAGGCCTTCACCGTGGTTCGGATTCCACGTTAAACTGTAGGTCCTTCGTTTAATTTCACAATCACCCTACCATTACACATTAGCGTAAGTGCGTATAACCCGAACGGGTATTAAGACGCAGTGCTAATAACAATAATAATAAGTATAATAATTGTGCTACGTAGTATTGTGATGTACCTAACCTGCCTTCCTTCCCTCCCTCCCCCTTGTAACAATATGTATATATTAGAGCTTCCCTCGTCACCCCTTTTCAACAACTTTGCGTGGTTTATAGATAACCCCTAAGAAAGTAGAAGATACCACTTAACACATTACAGCATCCCTAAAACTTAATGTCCTAAAACTGAGATCTAAAGCATTTCGAAAGTACAACGGGCTAATGCACCTGTACCTTATTATTTTAGACTTTGTTTTCTTAGAGACCTATAGTGTAGCCAGAAACGTTAACCACTCGACTATGAGGATTGTTGCAGAGACGATTACAAACACGGGCAAAGAGCGGGGAGGAAATTAAGACAAACATTATGGACCCCGTCCGGGTCCGTGTGTTTCAATGTCTGCGGTAATTTAGTACTGGCCGTAAGGAGTACTCCCTCTTTCCCCCCTGGTGTGATGGTGGTGTTGGAGAAGAAGGCAAAGAGATGGAAGTACGAAGTGGGCATAGTGTCATCGTATTCCTGGTCGTATCGTGTCGCTACTCTTGTTAATAACATCTTGCGCAATGTAAGGGTAAACTATTGCATAGCATTAGAGTGTAAAGGTGACAACTTCTTAAGATACCAGTAGAGTGAATTTGACCATTAAGGGGTGTCTATAGGTGGTCTTATATCTTTATCTAATACCTCGAGATCCTATCACCATTTACCCAGTATCTATGAGTTATTTCTACATATTCTATTATAACGTATTGTAATCGAGACAATTTTCGAACTTTAAATTATGATTAAGTTTTAGGTTTAATGTGCCTTCGTGCATAAAAATGGGTCTTACAATTTGGTATGTACTCAATCTTTTGATTTATACATGGGTATATATCCAAAACGGTTTGATTTATTAGGTTTGAAATTGATGGTCGATATTTTATTTTATTTTGACCCTAGGCCTTATATTAAAGGTAGTTTATTGGTGACTGATTTTGAAAATTCAAAAATTTTCAAAAAATCATTTAAAGATTGTGTGTAAAAAGGATATTTATGCAGTGTTTGACATCCCAAATAACACTGCATAATTGTTTTTTGGGGAGAAAAATTCCTTTATGAGTGACATTTGAAATTCAAAGTTGTCCGAAGATACTTGTAACGATGTTGTTCAAAATTAATATATGTAGAGTGTTTACTATGATAAATAACATTCAATAACTGTATTTCAGGGAAAATCTGGCCTAAAGGTGGTTTATTAAAGAGTAGGTTTTTGTTTTTTTTATTTATTACCACATCTTACTGCCCGTTCGGGTTATACGCTTAAGTACTGATTACGCTAATGGATTAGGAATCGGGAAGGTTGAATTTAGAGAAAGTGAATCTACATTTGCATTGAGGGAAAGTGTAAAACTATTTAGGAAAAACCACCCCAAGTTCACCCGAGAATGTTTCAAACCTAGATCTCTCCATCCTCAGCAGTAGAGCTCAACACGACTAACGCGTTAGCTAACCACGCTACCGAGGTGGTTGGGGTAGTTCTTATAATATGTCATTTTAAATAAGTAATTTCAAAATTTATATTTAAAGAGTGTTTAGTAATATTATTAAAACAATGTTTATTGTTAAGAATAATATTTATTTTTATCACCACGTCTAGTAATATGTTCAAGTTTTATGTCAAAAAGTTACTAAGGGTCGTTTACCGATAATTGATTCTTAAAAATAGTGCCACACACTATAGTAGACTATAATGAGATAGCATATACGATGTGTTGGAGTCTTAGACTATGTGACAGATGACACTAATGTGGATATTAGTAACTATTTTACACGTTAATACCCACATATGTGGGAACGTGGACTAGAAGTCAATATCGAAGTCGGGTTTACCGGTGACGGGGAGGCAGGTCATGTATTTGAAACATGGGCGAGATTAATGAGGGTGCTTTTACTAAATGGTCTCACTTTCTCTCTCCTGGCAATTGTGGGTATATTTCCTCTAAATAACAGTGTAAATATCCTACCACATTCTAAACTAGGGGCCAGCAACCTGTGGCACGTGGAACGATTCTCGATGGCACGCTGAGTGGTTTGAATAATAATCATATAAAACCTTTATTTTGAGTCATTACCATTGATGTGAGTAATCATTTTTAGTAAAAACGTGTTTTATGTTTCAATGATTCAATTGTTTTGTTTCATAAATTCAAAATAAGGTCTTCAGAGCTTGTTTTTGCAAACACATATATAACTTTTGTATTTATTTGAGTTTATTTGATTTATATTAAAATATTAATTAGTCTTGAAACAGAATTATTCAATGCTCTTATTCGATGCTCTTATTCGATGCTCTTATTCGATTTAGAAACATGTTACATTTAGATTTTACAAGTTCAACTTATATTTGTTTTAACAGTTGTACTAGTTAACTATTATAAAAATATAAAGGATTTAGATGGTCTTAGTTTGGTTGGCACGCTGAGCAACTTTGCTATATTACTTCTGCACAACACTACTAAAAGGTTGCTGAACCATACCCTAAACGTTAAACAGATTGAAATGATGTAAGGTAGTACAGAAATTACATTTGTAATTGTTCGGGACACCGTCTAAAGGGAATACCTAGCTCAGGCGATGTCGGTAATCACTATCAGTCGATAACTAACCCTAGTACCACCAGGTGTCATAGGTCTTATTAAATTGGATGATAACACAGGTGTCATAGGACCTATATAAGTGGAAGGTAGCACAGGTGTCATAGTACTTAAAGAATTGGAAGGTAACACAAGTGTCATAGGTCTTATAGAATTGGAAGGTAACACAGGTGTCATAGGACCTATAGAAGTGGAAGGTAACACAAGTGTCATAGGACTTATAGAATTGGAAGGTAACACAGGTGTCATAGGACCTATAGAAGTGGAAGGTAGCACAGGTGTCATAGTACTTAAAGAATTGGAAGGTAACACAAGTGTCATAGGACTTATAGAATTGGAAGGTAACACAGGTGTCATAGGACCTATAGAAGTGGAAGGTAACACAGGTACACATACCGCCAGTGACTAGTAGATTAAATAAATACTCAGACCTTGTGGGAAATTTAATATTTTAGTGTATTGTGTGGATATAATTAACCTATGGAACATTGACTTTCAAAGAGTTGCAATGGAATCCAGTAAAATGAGACACAACATAACAATAAAATGCATTAGACAAAACAATGAGATGTACCTTCTTACAAACTTTAATTTAGCACCACGTATTACTAACCGTTCGTGCTATACGCTTAATTACTAATTATTATAATGTATTAGGAATTGGCAAGGTTGAATGAAGATGAGGTGAACCAGCATTTGCGTGGAGGGAAAGTGGAAAATTTGTTAGGAAAAACCACCCCCAGTTCACCCGACCGAGAATTGAACCTCAATCTCCCTATCCTCGGTAGTCTAGCTCAACATGAAACAAGCGCGTTAGCCATTTACACCATCGATGTGGGCTTACTACAAACTAAACAATAGTTTAAGTACATAATTAAATCATGGTTTATTTCTATGACGACAAATGCTATAGCCCAGGATTATTAACAAATAGCCTGGACAAGATTGGGAGAAAGCTGAAAATGTCAGCATCTGCTCAGAAATACATGCCTTACAAAATATCAAAAGTCCCTTAAAGTCTGAGGCTTGGCTATTTTTTAGAAGACCCTGAAGTTCAAAAAGTCCTTAAATACCTAAACATTATTTTAAATCCGGAAAAAAATAAATAGAATAACGCTGAAAATTTCAGGATCGACTCAGAATTATAAGTTTAACAACATATCAAAATTATCTAAAAGTCCAAAGGCTTATCTTTTATGGCAGAAGACCCCAAAGTTCAAAAATTACATAAGTACTAATACATTATTTCAAGGTGGGGAAAAATTATAAGAATGCAAAAATTTCATGACTGACTCAGAATTATATGCTGTACAATACATTAAAAGTCCCCTAAAGTCCAAGGCTTTACTTTTATTGTAGAAGGCCCAAAAGTTTAAAAAATGCATTAGTAATTAGCTTCCAAGGCATAAATAAAATTTAGTTTCATTCTTGTACCAGTTAAATTCATCCCCAAGTGAATTCCTTAAAGTTAACGCACAAAATACTCTCATCTCATTAGTAAATTTAATGTTAGAGTTTATTTTTTTTAAATATATTAATTAGATCTTCCACGTTTTCTTCACTATCCATAGTGATAAACAGTGAAGGAAGTTGCTGCACCCTTCTCCCGAACAGCGACACATTGTATAGCACGCCAACGCTCTCTTCTTACATTCGCAGTTGGGTTCGCAACCTTTCTTGCAGCCACAACGGATAAGATGCAATAGCTTTTCTGAGACTGGCGAGAGAAATATCATGACAGGAACAAGCTCCTCTCAACACAACAAGACAAATAATAAAAAATAAAGTTTTCTTTAAAATGTATTATATAAATTTGGATCGAATAAATTAAAATGTAGATAACAACAATAAAAAATAGCATCAGTTTAATAATATTTTTTCTTTCCAATAAGCTGCCAGCCCCAGTCCGTTGGTGTGAGCAGATTATCTAACTACTGTTGCATCTGCAGATACACTCTAAGAGCGTGTTGACGGGCAGCAGTACTGGTAGGTGGAAGCACGGCGATATTGAAAGTAGCAGTGACAGACTGACTAGCTAAAGTTTGGACATATATTTTATGACGCAGCTCGTCTAGGGAGTTGCAGTTCTCTTTTTTGTACAGAGACAAAATAAACAGTTCTCCCACTGAAGTACTACTTTATCATGAGTAGCAGAAGGGTAATTAAAAGTTAGAATTTTCCTGGACAGCTCTTTACTATTTTTGAGGAGGTAAAAAGCTATTTTATTTCCTTTTTTGAAAAGAGCAGATGTCATATCACCACCTGTCATTGTATGAGTAGACAGGAGGGTTTATTTCTTTACAAGACCTAGAGCTTCTTGGAGCTCTACAATATTGTGAATTTTATCAGGTTCTTCAGTTTTTCCAGGAATTAAGAGAGAGAGCTTACTGTTTGGAAGTTCACGCACAGCTAGCATGGTAAAGATATGTGTATCAGTTGCTATAGCTGTTACATATTTCCCAGCTGATAACTCAATGACTGTCGAAACAATAAGAAAATCTTCATCTCCGCTTGCTAATTGGACAGCGATGCCAATATGCCAGTATGATGGGTGTCAAAAGTTTGGTAAAACGTGGTTTGTTTTTTCAATTTGCTAGAAATTCTTTCTAAGAGGATGTGGCAACAATATCAAGATCTATTAGTAAATCTACCGAGTTTTTTACGGCGCTTCTGCTCCTTCACTTTAGTGTTCGATTGAACCTCATATCCATCAAACACTACTGTTGATGAAAAATTAAAATGTTTCATCATACAAGATAAAAATGTCATGCAAATAATCCTGTAGGTCGCTGGTCTTGGCCGAATAGTGATATGTAGATGGTACCCACCATCTACAACAAAAACTGTGAGGGGTGAAAGAGGAGGGAAAGAGCAACCCACAATAATGTTAGTGTACTATTTATAGTTTATTTTAACCACGTGTAACTACCCTTTCGGCTACGCATCCAAGTGTATTAATAAAATTGAGAGATTCACAAAATATATCTAGCGTATCCAAGATATAATTTCGGGAAAAGAGTATGGAAGTCAAGAATTTATTAAGAACTAGAAGAGAATGGGGCTTAGAGGGACTTAAAATTATATGCCTTACAACATATCTAAAGTACCCTAAGTCAATCCTGAAATTTTCTGCGTTATTATAATTTTTCTAGTTCAAAATAATTTGTAAGTATTGATGGACATTTTGAACTTTGTGGTCTTCTATAAAAAATTCAAGCCTCAAATTTGGAGACTTTTGATATGTTGCTAAGCATGTAATTCTGAGTCGCTAATAAATTTTTCAGCTTTTTCCCAGTTTTGTCCGGGTTTACCCGTTTTTTGACAATATTCCTTGACTACTAATAGTGTACGTAAAAAATCCCATACATATTTGTTGTTTGGATAAGATTTAAATTAATTCCAATGAATAGTCAATTTTTAATTGTAAGGTTTTATTATTGAAATATGTATAATGTATTATTTCAAAATCAAGTTAATAATATTTAGAGAAATTCATTTGCAGTCGTCAAGATGGGTCCAGATGGGAATCTTATGAAAATCAATATGGATTTCCTTTTTTTCATTTATACAAAGTTTGTTAAATACGGGATAATTAGCCCATTAGATCTATACTTCTTTGGAGAAATGTTCACAAAGAATTGTTCTTTAGATAGGCTTTCTGAACATTTATGAGCTACTCACATTGATTGGTACGTGGACTAATTAATATACACATCTAGTTTGTTTTCTGGTGATAGAGAGATCATGTGTCAAATAATTTTCGGGTGAAATTAAGCTCTATTTTCCCTCATAGATCCTTCACTATCCTGGAATTTGTAGTGCTTAAGCGCAAGCCAAAAGCAGTAACATTTGAGTGCATGGTAGTAGCGCTTGAGCTTAAGCCAAAATCAGTAAAAGTTGAGCGCATGGTAGCAGAATTGAGCGCAAGCCAAAAGTAGTAACATTTGAGCGCATGGTAGTCACACTTGAGCGCATAGAATAGGATACGGGGAATAGAATATAGGATTATTTTTCCTCCGGCTTGACTTGTAGTCAATGAACCCACCAAGTTGATAAAAAAGTTAATTTGTGTTCCCTGACTGCAAATTATACCCACGCTCTAAGAATGTCACTATAGTTCTTACAATATACAGTTTGTTTAGTGTTATTATTAAAATTGGGTTATTATCAAAAGAAACAGGGGAAGCCTTGTGTTCTTTTCAAAGAATAACTAAGCTAAACTAACTTAACCTTGCGGCTAGGCTTGACCTAACCTAACATAACCTAACAAAATATCCCAATTAAATAAAGGTATCAAAAGAAAAATCTTAGCTATTCCTCGTACTCTAGTCTATGTGCTCAAGTGCTACTAATTTAGCTTGCACTCAAGTGATACTGCGTTAAAATGCTACTATTTTTGACTTTCACTTAAGTGCTACTGCACTCAGCTGCTTTATGACCGTCTTCTTGTATGCAAATATGGGTACATTTCCTATAAGTTCTACATGTATTATACCCCATTATCATTAATATATATATATATGTCTAACACGAACTAAAATACATAACTGAGGGAGCTTAAACGATATCGAATGTTAGCTATAAAATTCTTTGCATTATTTAAAAACTGGTTTTGTTAAATATCGGAGCTAAGTACCCTAAATCAGGTTTAATTGTTTATTTCAAAATAATTTTATTTTTGCATAGTTTTGAAGTAGTTTTATATTGTATTTAAATGAAGTAAATTTTAAAATAATGTAATAATAGTAATTTAGGAATCATTGCAACATTGGTTTCCAAGTGGAATGCTAGAATTCACTCAAATGATTTTATCAATTATTAATTATGTTTTTTATAATATAAGCCCTCACTTGACTTTCTGACCATAATCTTACGCGTCAAAATCTAGAATGGTTTTTTAGCATTCAATGTATAAGTCCATAAAAAATATATTTTATCACCCTCAACACCACAATGAAAGATTTAAAGAAACTCCTGTCCCACTTCTATATCTTAATTAGCATAATAGAAATATTTATCTTATTTCTCCAACCAGGGTTACTACCCATTCAAGCTATGCACATTTTAGTTACACTAAAGTGGTAGGAATGAGTAAGGTAGAATATAGGCCTAAAGAAAATGTACTAGCATTTTAGAGGAAAGGAATGAAAAACATTAGTAAGAACGCTCTTAGCTAACCGAACCGGGGTTCGAGCATTGACCTCCTAGTTACCAGTAAACAAGACTAGTCAAGCCTGACATGTTTTCTAATTAGTAGAGAGAGTTGGAACTTTAAAAATAAAAAAAATTGTGCGTCACATTTCAAAACATGCCCTAAACAGTTATATATTTACATTCATAGGGTAGAGAAGCTAAAGTTGTAATCTAGAGTAAATGTATTCCCATTTTATTGAAGGGATATGTAAAACTACTTATTAAACAACTCTTTCAATAAATGGCCCAACTGGGACATGAACCCCATGCTCTTAGTCACAGTAAAATCAGACTAGATTAGATTATCGCCTGTGCCCAAGTGGGTTTTAATTTTAAAGGTGACCTGGTGGTATAGTGGTAAGGTGTCGGACTTCTGTGTTGAGAGTCCGGGGCTCAATCCTCGGTCTAGGCACAGACTTTTATGATTGCAAAATCCTTCCTTGACCTTTGACAAGACGTGTATTAATCACAGATAATTAATGTGTGGAATGCCCGGCCTACACCGTGGCTAGGATCCCACGTTAAACTGTAGGTCCTCCATTTCATCTCACAATAACCCTACCATTACACATTAGCGAAAGTGCGTATAACCCGAATGGGTAGTAAGACATGGTGTTAATAATGATAATAATTTAATCTTAAAAACAAAAAAAGATAGCTTTTTTATATTATTTAGATTTATTGGAAGCTATTAATTTATTTTTCATATTTAAATCACAAAATTCAACTTCTATCATTATATTTGTGCTACCGATCGTTAGCAATATTATACAATTTCCTCTAATTCTTTTTGTGTAATTTTTGTGAGGGTATTTTGTTTTCCTTTCAGAATTTTAATAATAAAAAAATAGCTCCACTTGGACGCGTTATTAGATTTTAAAATTAATGTTTTCTCATTCCAACGTGATTACTAAAAAATATTTTTTATTTTTATTTGATGGCTCTTCTCTCTCCTTGAGGCATTTACGAAAATATGCAAAATTAGGTTGTTACAAAGGCAGGTAGGTGTCATGAGGATACGACATGGATTGTATATTACGAAATTAAAGGCTGGAAGAACATCTACTTCATTATTTTTATGCGTGCATAGAAAATACAGATTTAAAAGAAACTCAAGAGGAAAATATTAACACAATGTTCGTGAAGAAATATTTAGTAAGCTCATTATTTATTGTTATGATGTGATATTTTTGTTAATCAACTTAAAAATTAATAGGTATAGTTGATTGTACTATCCATAAAAACTATTTCTATTGACCACTTCTTACTACCCGTCCAGACTATCCTAATTTAATTACAATAATGAGGTGTGAATTTGGAATGCATAATTATATTTTTCATTATTTAAAATAATTATTTGAGGTATTTAATGTTCACATTTTGAAACAACTGATTACATCAACTCACGACTTATAGACTAATTTAAATCTCGAACAAACACAACGTCCAGCCCCCGGCCTTTAATTCATCGGTTTAAAAAGAAAAACATACATTTCACCAACGATATATTTTTTGGCCATTCTCTTAATCGAACCCGGTATTCTTAGCTCAGTAGGCAGACACGCTACCGGCTGAACTGAGGTGGTGGACTATAATTATGTGAAATGTGCCCATTTTTGTGGTGAGAGAATGTGAAACCATCTATAAAAAGAACACTTTCAACACACCCGGTTGGGATTCAAACCTTGACCTCCACATCACCAGCACACTGAACTAGATCCACTTGACGCTTAGTCTGCTTAGACCCAGATGCATGTATCGCCTGCAATACATCTGTTTGGACAGTTCCTCTTAATCCCGGTATACATGAGGCGAGCCAAGCCTGTAATGTTACAAATCCGTCTGGCACGGGCCTGCGAGCGCGCTACGAGCATGCTACGCTCGTGCTACGAGCAAGCTACGAGCGCGCTACGGGCACGCTATGATTACGCTACGAGTAAGCTACGAGCATGCTACAAACAACTTGAAAACACAAAGGGATTCGTCAGTCTAGTGGTATGAGGACTCTGAATTTCAGTTGATAGATTCTTATAAAAACCATAGTGTTTAATGAGACCCCAAGGAGGCAGTTATAAAAACTATTATAAAAAATAATCTGAAGGAATATGTCTGCAAGGATATCAACACATTAGCAGGACAAGCAAAAGATGTTTTGCAAACAAAGAATAGTTAGTTAGATTTTTCAGTCTTATTTACTCTGCAAATTTAAAGTATGTAGGAGACATCCTGGTTAAGTTTTTGTACTGTTCACTAATGTGTTGTAACTTTAAATCTCGCAATAGTTACAAACCAGCCCGTTTTTTTTATACAATCGTATGCCACCATCACCAAGACTTTAGTTGTGATTGTTTTAAAATAGATTGGCCATAATTAGCATAGCACCAGTGCACATAATTAAGGCTTATTCGTTATCAGACATTTAGTAGAGTTAAGATGGCTAATTAAATTGAAATATAGTGCACCCTCGTAAATACTGAGTTGAGCTGAAATTATTATTACGTCACTTGCTCGTTTCACCAATGGTCCAGAGGATTCTTACTGCGTGATAGTTTCACCAATGGTTCAGAGGATACTTACGGCGTGCTAGTTTCACCAATGGGTCAGAGTATATTTACGGCGTGCTAGTTTCACCAGTGGTCCAGAGTATATTTACGGCGTGCTAGCTTAACCAATGGTTCAGAGTATATTTACGGCGTGCTAGTTTCACCAATGGTTCAGAGTATATTTACGGCGTGCTAGTTTCACCAATGGTTCAGAGTATATTTACGGCGTGCTAGTTTCACCAGTGGTCCAGAGTATATTTACGGCGTGCTAGTTTAACCAATGGTTCAGAGGATGCTTGCAGCGTACTCGTTCCACGTCTAAAACTGACGAGCAATACATTAAATGTTACATTACAGGCTTGCTCACCTAATGTACACGCACCTTCGTATTAATACACAATTTGAGAATACTGGGTGATTGTGGGCGTGCATATTAATATGTAAATTTAAATTATCTAATTACTCATATTTATTGCAAAATTAACTTTACAGTTTATTTTTATAATAATAAAACTTTGTTTATTGCTCATAATATTTTAATCTCGAGGTTTGTACGAGAGGTTATTAAGCTTGAACTCGCTCCTAGTGTGTCATAACCTTATCAATACTTACTTTATTTAGTACAGTGGTTTCCAACTTTGTTCCAGTGTTTGACCACAGTTTTTGTCTTTTGAGACCATCGTTGACATATTTTAATTTTTAAATAATTTTCACTGAACCCTACAAGCTATCCGAGCTATCCGCATTTAATCATACTTGTGGATTATGAATAATTTAAGGACGATAAAAAAATCGTGTGGAGGGAGAAGAGAGAAACCGTTTAAGAAAAATTACTCCCTTTATATATGGTCAAAATTTGAATCATAATCACCATTAAACCAAAAGAACCTGGCGTTAGGCTCACATAACTGATTTAATTGTTGTAAATTGCTTGTACATTTATTATACGAATGCAACTAATATGCCTAAAAAAGTGAATCAACGAGCCTTGTTGGTATTTTGGATGTTATTCTAGTAGCACCATTCGAGACTCTTACAACTAGAAACTCTCATTTGAATAACCAAATAAAACCTAAGCAGTAACTTAACACATTTGTACTTTCTCTCGACACCTCTGTGAGAAATTGTGATCTGTGAGAAATTATTGTGATATCAAAAAATTCTAACTAGAGATTTGATAAATGTTGACGTTTCATGACGCCCTGAAATAAAAAAAAGTTGTTTTCACAACACGGTACCTTGGTCTAGAGCCGAAACTATTTCACATATTGGGTGAAAACTTGGTATCTGGGGTGTTCATAAAACCCCCCCGTGACCTCCGAAGGGGTTTTGGAATTAAATGTTTAACCCTAAATTTAAGGCTAGTTTAATGAAAGGCAAAAAGAGAAAAAATTGATTTTATCAAAATTTGTTCAAACGATTTAGATTAAATGTTATATCTAGATACTATTTATTAGTATAAACAAGATCCAAATCATCATTTTCTCATGAAAATGGTTTTGAGGGTCTTAACAAAGAGGGGATTTTCAAATTTTCATCATTTCTCTACAACTATTTGAGATATGAAATATCTTATCATTGTAAAGTATTAAATATAGACAACTTTTTTTAAAAATATATTTTAATAAACTAACATATAAACTTTCTAATTCAGGTGTTTGAAAATGTATTTGATTCTTTTGCTCTTTGGTGTAAAAAGCTGTTTCTCATTTCTCAATTTTTCTGTAACAGTGTTCCTTAGGCCCAAGAGTAAGTTACAGTGAATATTATTTCATTTATTATCTTGTTGTAGTATTTCTACGTGGGCTGCCATGCCCTTTTTTTAAATATAATTTAACGGCTTACATTTGAAGGCTACAAAGTAAAATGAGGAAAGTACAAATTTAACTCAAATTGAGAGTTGATATCTGTTTGACACTCTTCAGACCTACTAACGAACTTTATATTATTGTTAAAAGAAGTATTTGTCATATTTAAATTATTATTTTTAAGAAAAGTATTTCCTTGTGTCCTGTGAGCTTTGTAATATAAAAGTTGTTATCCTGGTAATTGTGTATAATGTAACTTTTCTACCCTTTTTCCCTTGTAACCACTCGTTTTTAATTGAATTGTGTACCTTCCTATTATAATTATTATAATCACTTTAAAAAGTAAACATTTATCCATAACCCTAACAAGCAATGCGAACTCACCTTAAATATGCCACAATCTCCAGGTGGGGAACAAATGATTTAATATGACTTGTTTATCGGAGCTTTCCATTCTCCCGGAGGTCAATGTTGCACGTTGAAACGCTTTCTTATCGCCCCTCATTCTTTATTTATTTATCACCTCGTCTTACTACACATTCGGGTTGTACGTCTCTATACTATTTATTAAGGTGGGATGGAAAAGAACGCGAGATAAGGTGAGTGTTTTTTTTAATCAATTTTTAAGGCAAAACGTTTTGCCGAAAACAAAAAAATATTGCTCCACTACAAACCTATAGTTTAATTTTCTTCACATTTTAATATCAACGGTTCTTAAATACATGTCATGGGCATGGTTGCATTATCTAACAAACATTTTAAAAGAAGAGAAAAAGTCGTAATTAGATTCCAGAACACCCTTGAGAGATATTCAAGAAATTTTGGGGCCAACATGGGAATAAAATTAAACTATATATTTGTACTGGAGTAATATTTTATTTATATCGGCCAAAAAAAAATTGCTATAAAAACTGCGAAAAGACTGGAATTTTCTCGCGTCAACTTCCATCCAACATTTATAATTTGTACGTAGATATATTTGCGTAGAGAGAAAAAGGAAAACCATTTAGGAAAAACTACGTCACTACACCCAACGGGTACTTGAGCCTAAATCTTCCCTTCATTGGCAGTCCAGTCTATTGCAAGGGTGACCCCTTAGACCACGTGGACACCAAAACGGGTGATGGCCGAAATTAAAAACAATCTATTATTTTCTTAACTTACCTTGATTGTTATTCCCGCGCAAAAGATGTGACGTTATGGTACAAGGGGAAATTGGTGGTTCCTCGTTTTTAGCTTTGTGATTCCCTCTTCTATTCTCATCCCCCACCACTCTTGTTAGGGGATGGCACGAAGACATCGCGTTATTAAATGAAGCGAGGCTTAACCGTCATTAGTCTTCATTACAGCGTAATGCCGACCTCCCTCTCACCCTCCACCCTCTTCATAGCTCTCTTTATACCTCTTATTTGCCTCGTCAACCCTCCCACCCCTTTCTCCCTGGCCCTCCCTTCAACCAATTCTCTCTTTGGATCCCCCTCCTCTGCCTCAGAAAACACAAACTGAGGTAAGCACGATGTACTCTATAAAACTCTTTTCAACTTTTAGTGCTTGTGAGATAGCCTTCCTTCTCAACCCCCTTCCCCTTCCCCCCTCTTCACCCCACTCTTGTTTTAAAGCAGCTACTTGTCAGAGTGTGTTGCCAATTTATAACTTTCATTATTTTATAGTAAAGAATATATATATATATATAAATTTTACTGAATATACATCTGAGAATCTTATGTTGAGAAAATAAATAGTTACTGTTGAAAGATTTTGTACAATTTTGTTATTTTTCTAAACTGAAATAGATCGTTAAATAAATATTATTGAACCATTATATTGAAAATTGTATTTAGAATTAAAATAGTAAAAATATAAAGTTTTTCTAATCGTTAGCTAAGTCAATATCACATTTGATTACTTTATAATGTTTGTTGTATTATATAATTGAATGTATTATAATTTTATTTATTTAATATTTATATTGATAATCTATAATATTATGGTAATGCTCTCTTATTTTATTGGGTTGGTATTCATCATCAGTTTAAGTTTTTGTACAGAGCCTCGCAAATTACCTCATTCGATGTTATCTGTATTGTTTCTAAGGGCTCTGCTCTGTTCCTAAGGACGGGTAAATTAAATTTCACGATGTACTCAAAAGGGAGAACCATTATTTGGATCAAGGCAATTAAGTAATTTTTGGGGCACCAAAAGTGACTCCGGTTTTCTGGACCTTGAAGTTCAAAATACTGTTTGGATTGTCCCAAAATTAACGAAACATAATCTGAATTTTTGACAACAAAACTACAAATGTAATATCTGCACTAATACTCTTCACTGGCGAAGCTACTCAAATAAGACTCAAAAGTGACACGAGTGAAACCTATTTTACCAACCAGTATCTTGAGCGTCACCGATAATGTATATCAATGGAGGCCCGCTCACGGGACTAGATTTTGCTGACCTGTTCACAACGTAACCGTAATTAGTGACTGGAAACCACACATGCTAGTCGCCAGGCTGCTTCAATTACAAACTCGATCATCATGAATGAACGATTATTGAGAATTTAATGTATTATTCAAGGTAGCTTTCTTTTGAAATTCTCTATAACGATAATTTTACATAAGTTTGTTGCAGTCCATTTTCCATGAAAAATAGATTATTATTATTATTATTATTATTATTATTATTATTATTATTATTAACTATAATAAAGGAAATTTAAATTGAATGATTATTATTACTATTATTTTGTTTTTAATATTTTCGATAACGTAAATTCTTGTAAATTTTCCCTCGATAACGTAGGTATTCTTGTCCCTTCTCGAGCCTCCTTAAATCCTAAATTATTTTTTCTCAATAACTCTTACAAGAAAAGCCCTATAGGCCGTTGTATACACAACGCAAACTCCATATTTTTTGAATTCGACTTTTATCACAAAAGAAAAGTAAAACTCAGAGAGTTATTTAAGGAACTCCCTTACAACTAATTTATTTTTCAGAGGCTCTGCCTCGTATACTTTAATTTACACTTTTATGTTTTATTATTTGCCACATCGCTTAAAATACAATGGTCTTTGTAATTTCCTGAAACTAATTCTCTGTAATTAAACTCCCTTTCACCCTTCACCTACAACCACTCTGTCATTTCCATAACAAGAAAACTCAAAGAAAAATAGGAAATTTGTATCTCAAGGAAAATACGAAAGCTTGCTACTGGTTTTAAGATATTATTTTAAATTATATTTTGTGAACTTATCAAAAGATTACCGTATTGGTTAGAGGGCTAAATATAGAGACCTTTTTTTACTAAGCCTAACCTCATAGCTCCGCATATATGCATAATAGGTCATTGAAAATAAACTAATGTAATATTTTCACACATTATTGTAAATTAATAAAACTTAAACTACAGGATTATTATTATATTTAATTTCATAAGAAATATGTATAAATATTCTAAGAAATCAAATTGAATTTATAAAAATATTTACAAATTACTCTCGCCATATTTTTTATATATTTGCACGTATTATTATTTATTCATTTATGAAAATCATATATAATGTATTAAAATCAAATGATACATGTACATATATTTACTAACGTGTGTGTGTATGTGTGTGTGTGTGTGTATGTGTGAGAGAGAGAGAATAAGAGACTGAAACCTCTCTTGATTTTGACATTAATTTACAATTTATAGACTAGGATTATTCTGATTATGATTAACTCTAAGCCATTCTCGAATTTATATTATCTATTTAAAATTTTAAACTCTGGTCAAATTTGAAGAGTTGTCAAATATCAATTTTTGTATTGAATATATTTTAATTAAATTTAAAATGTTACTGAAATAGTATGAATATTGTCAGAAAGAAGCTATGTATATGAATAATTATTTTCACATAAAATAAACCCCCTCTTAAATGTACCCATAAGCTCAGTTTGGGTAAGTAAAACCGATTGTAACAGAAGTACTAAATCTTCACTAAAACCAAAATTCTAACTTTCAAACTAATAACCACACAGATTAACAGAACTGTCATATTATATTTCCAAGCTGCCTGGGTACGTAGGTTTCAAGTATTCCCTGAGATGACAGAGTAAGACTATAAAAAATATGTTAAACATGGCTAAGCTTTGTAGGAATATATACCTTCTCTGCGTCTTCCTTTCCCAGAAAAGTAATTAAAGTTTTTTATATGTGTGTCTGTCTCTCTCGTAGAAAGGTTTTGTAATATACTGTGGGACCTTTGGACGAGGCAGAGGGGAGGGGAGAGATATTCCATGTTTTAAGATCAGGAAAACCAATGTCGACGCTTTTTTTTTCTCCTCTAGTTCCCCCTCAACCCACCATTTTTTATTATTTACATTGCTATGAGATGAAATAAAGCTTTATCAACCCGACAGTCAACTTGCTTACTACGTGAAGCAGCATTTTGATAGTTGTATCTTTCTCTTTTGTGGCAGTGCTAGTGTTTGGGGGATGAAAAGGACCAATGAGATTTTGCAGTTGAAATGTTGAGAGGTGAAGGCTAGGAGCCGGTTAATGATTCTTGGGAAATTCACACGTCTAGATCAGCCCTTGGTCAATCTTTTGGCATTGAGAATGTAAATATGAGAATGGGCTGCAAATTAAAATATGAAAAAAAAATTTTGGGCTACCCAATTTATTAAAAAATAAATGGTAGCGTGCACTGAAAAAACTTTATCACCCTTTAATATCAAAATAGAGATATTTATTAAAAACTTGTCAAATTTGTGAGACTAAATAATATATATTGTTGCAGAAACACTTCACCAAAGAGAATACATGGGAAAAAACTGTCATAGAAACTTTATGAAAAGAGTAGAATCTCTATCCACAAAAGAACAAAACAATCAACTTAATATATCATCGACCTTAATAAATATATACATATATTTGTAGTTGGGGATGAAAATGAGAGATGATAATTTGTTTTTTCATTTTAATTGATGCGTAGGTACAAAATTCAATCAAAATCGTTAAAGCGAATTTCAAGAAAATTAATTTAATCTATTTCCCCCCTTAAATTAACTATCCTTAATTTTAGAGTTTGTTATATAATCCCAAAACCACCTCTGGGAAACCTTATGAAAACCCTAAGTTCCAAGTTTTAGCTTGATCAGTAAAATGTTTTCGGCTCTATTACCAGTAACAGACAGGTAAACAGACATACAACATCACGAAAACCACATTTCGGTTTCATCGACATTTATAAAAATCTCTAATTTGTATTTTTTGATGAGAACAATTTCTTCTTTCTCCATGGGGTAGAGGGAATGTAAAAGTAATATAGACAGCATAGAAACCAAAGCAATATATAAAAGGCAGCGATTCTCAAACAAAATCGAACATAATGAGTAGAATGCAATTGGTTTTCATATTTTTTCATTATTTATTTAATGTCAGGTGTAAATTTAGTATTTGATATTATCTAAACTGCCTGTAAATGTTCATTGGTGTGTTGAATATATATTTTACATACGCACATACCTAATCACGCCCATTACTTTAAAGGGTAGGCAAGAATCTGTACATATAACTAAAAAAATAATTCCGTAATTCCAACCTCAATAACTTTCTCCACAGTTCCTTATCCTTGCATACTCCCCTCGCTTCAACAACATCCATATATCGAGTCATATTTATGGTATTTTATTCTTAAAATGCTTAATGTGTCTCTTTTTCACACATTGGCCTACAACATTCAATCATGTCTTTCATGGCCCACCCCTTCCTATTGGTCCACACACTCTACCTTCATATATTATACTTCGTCACGCGAGCCAAACTCATCCTCTCCACATGCTCACACCAACTCAAGACACTTTTTTCACATTGACCTATTGGATTTCCTTTTATACCTTACTCATTCAGCACTCATTCATTACTGTCTTTGTCCTTACGAGTTCGTCCACCTTCATTTTTTTTTAAGTATATCTCATTCCAACCTCATTCACCTTGCTCTTGTGTTTCTCCTGACAAACCCACGCTTTACATCCATAAAGCAATGTTGGCATTAACACACTTTTATATACTGCCATCTTTTCCACTTTTATTTACGTTTATAAGAATATATATTTTAATTCTGATATTATTAGTACTAATTTGTTTTCCCGTGGATAGAGAGACGATTGTTCGAGAGCCACACAAAAATACATGAAAGGTCACAAGCTGTAATTTGCTCAGGGCTGGTTTACACTATTTTTCACCTAGTACCTAATCATCTTTGAGGACAACGAACAACTGGTTCCATTACTGTAAGCCATTCTTCATAGAGGATTAGAAAGGTATCTCAAAGATGAACTGGAGAATTGGTGCTCCCAATTAAAAAAATATTTTGCACTTAATTGAGTTTTTGAGGGTTTAAAGTAAAAGGCATTAAATAATTGAAAACTTAAAGTTACTACTGTAAATTATTTCATTGTGGTTGTGTCCCTGAACTAAAAAAGTTGGTCCGTCTGTCCTTGGGACTACAGATGAAATGGTTTCAAGGGTTTTATACAAATATTTAATTTAAATTAAATATTATCATACCTCGAGGCCAAATTGTTTCGTTTATTATATCCCTATAATAATTAAAGGTAGTTAACTAACGACTGATTTTGAAAATTAGAAATTCAGAAAAATACGCCAACTGTTTTGTCCATAATTGATAAATTGGTTGTATTTAATATCATATATATCACTAAGTTTGTATTTTTTTAATATTTAAAGGTAGCTTACTTATGACTATTTTTATTTGTTTTTAAAATGTTAAACAATTTTATTCAAAATGTGTATCTAGGGAATGTTCTACATTATAAATAAGAGCGTTTGCTCGTTTTTCTAAAAAAAAAAAATGTTTTAGGGTCTATTGCTGCTAAACCATATTAATCTAAGAACGGATGAGAAGAGTTTCTTATAAAATAATACATGAGAATTAACGTTAATAGAGGATGTAAATACTCCAATGAGAAAATTTGGTAAAACACCAACCAGGTGCATTAATATGGGATTCTAAGCTCGCTCTTCCCGTTAATAGCAATGAATTGTATCGCCTTTGAGAACTCAGCCACTGTTGAAGGTAAGAGGTGTAAATTATTGAAATATTGTCACGGTATATAGAGTGTTAGAAGGCCCGATAGAAATAGTGACTTACGGAACCATTGGTCATTAGTACGAAATTAGAGTACAGTACAAGAACCGGTCGGATTCCACAATGGGTGAGAATTAGTTTTACACAATATATTATTTCTTTACAGAAATTTTCCAAGCTCTTTGGGATAAATATCTGTTGTATATTTCAAACATAAGCGCAAATTTATGAATATAACTTTTGACCATTTATCTGTTACGAGCAAAAATCAGTTATGTTGGTTCCCATTACTCTTTTTTTATATCAAATCACATCTATAACCTTTCATTTGATATATTTAACTTCATAAATAAAAACAACCCTTCGATGATCTAAAAACATAAATTATAAACAATATTTAATAGAGTACTATCTTCAAGAATTTGAAAGTTATTAAAATATATATATTTATTGGTGCACGAGCAGGTCAAATATGTTTTTAAATTGGAATTTAGGGCAGTGTATATCATTTAAAAAAATATGGGCCTATAGTAAAGATACCATGATAGCCTTCATTGACATAAAAAATGGCCTATGAAGTACTAAGAGAAAGTATATAGCTGGGCTTATGAAAAGAGGAGTTAGTGAAGGGATCGTGGAATGATTAAGGAACATATATTGTAGGTGTGAAAATTGTGTAAGAATATAATATAAACACTTTGAATGGTTCCAAACAGAAATGAGAGACAGGGAAGCATTTTATCACAATTCTGTTTAATATTGTACTGGATGAAATGATAGCCCAAGTCCAGGGTCACATAAACCCGGGAGAACTGAAGGTGAAGGCATAGGTGGATTATGTCATGACCCGGGAGAAGTCGGAACAGGATTTGGAGATAAATGGGTCGGAGGGATGGAAAGATAGGAATTGGACATGAACGTGAAAAAGAACAATATGACGAAGGTGGCTAGAACAACAAACCCAGCAAAGAAACTAACAATAAATGGAAAGGAGCTTGAAAAGGGGGGGAGGGGGGAGATTTCTGCTATATAGGAAGTAAGATTACCGCAAAAAGTAAGATTCAGGAGGGAATAGGAAAAAGGATATGTAAGAGGGGACAATTCTCCAGGTGGTTAAGGATTTAATCTGGCAATGGAATATAGGAAAAGAGGCCAAAACTTTGTTATGTAAAGCACATTACTACCCTATATTGGCATACGGCTCTGAAACCTGGATATGGATGATGGGAGTTTTAAGTAGATTGAAGGCAGCAGCATGAGGAGGTTCCTGAGGGACATTGAAAATGTAACAAGAAGAGACAGGATAAGGAATGAAATAATTAGAGATGGTTTAAAAGTTATATCATTAGAAGTAACACTGAATATAAAAAGGTTGCTGTGGTTAGGCCATGAAATGATAATGGAGAAGGACAGAATACTTAAGAAAGCCTTACATAACAGAGAGAAGGGTAGAAGACCTATTTAAAGACCATGGAAGAGATGTATGGACCAAGCGCAGAAGGACACGGAAGCTAGAGGAGCGGACTGGGAACGCGTGGCTGAGGGAGAAGTTTGGAGAGATTGACAGGAATGGAAGAGGATGTGCCAGACGACCCACAGAGGAGGAAACGTCGAATGATGATGATGATGATTGAATGAGTTTTACAATTTCTAAAAATATATGTAAGTCATAACTTATCAAATAGCGGGATTAATTTGTTTTTTTACATATATTTGTTTAAGTTTTTTCCTCTCCTGAAAGATTTAGTGTTTTACAAATGGACGATTCTTGCACCATGGCTCTCAAATTAACAACTCAAATCTAAATATTTAATAATTTCATCATTAATATAATTATTATTAGAGCTAGTTTCCTAAAATTTAATTATTTTAAAATTTCTATCCGACTTCCTTGTCACAAGAATTTATTTTTCTCCCACTGTTTTCTTTAAAAATGGACACAATCATTAAAAGTATCACCCCTTGATGGCCTTAGCAAGCTTATCATCTTAAAATCTGAACTAACGAGTTTTCAGTATCCTCTTGGCTGATTGGCCGGTGACGGGTGATGGGGTGTTCGAGTTTCGAATCCCGGTTCGTTGTTCTGATAGTCTTTCATAAATATTCTTCCATTCTATCTAAACTCAAATTCAGGTATACATTTTGGTAAATTATATATTCTGCATTCCTATTCCATTAGTGTAATTATGTGAATCATATAGATGGGCAGTGAATATTCTCCATCCCTAATTAATTAGTGTAATTATGTGAATATCTTAGATTAGTAGTGAATCTTCTTCATCCCTACTGGACTAGTTTAATTTTGTGAATAACCTGGATGGGTAGTAAAAGGTGATGGAGAAAATAGTTCTGCTATGCCTGTGTACAGGAATATTGCACCGTTCGGAGCTTCAAATTATATGGTTTTACACCACCACAAGTAAACTGAGGTGCATTAGCATCAAACTCGACCTTATAATGCTCCTTATTTGGTACAATATATGCTTTCGCCACAACTTGTGTATAGCTGATAAAACGGACTTAACAAACCTTCATGTTCTATCAAATTGTTCCACATGACATATTAGACCTAAACATAAACGTTTCTTCTTTACTTCAGGTGGAACTGATTAGTCGTATTTTATTGTAAGTATTCAAGAAAAGGTAGGAAATGAAAATGAAGATAGGAAACTTTGGAAAGGAGTGGAGCAAAGAAGAGCTAACATGGTATGCAATTAACTGAGACATGATAGTTTGACGAAGCTATTTATAGAAGGAGACGTGGAAGAGAGAAATTCAAGAGGGAGACAAAAACTGGTGTACAGGAATCAGATAGCGAACGATTTTGGCAGAATAAAGTACCAAGATGTAAAAGAAAATGACAAGGGTAGGAAAAAGTGAAGAGCTGTTGTAAACATATCTTGAGGTTGATGACATAATGATGATTATTTAATACTAGCAGTTATGCATGGCGTTGACCGTGACCCTCTGTGCTATAAGAATTATATAAGCGCCCCCCTACGTCCTCCCCCGTTCCCTCCCCCCACAAAAATGGTTTAGAATTCCGGTCGATTTCGTACACTTTTTTTTTCCAAGGAGGAAGTGGCATATATCATATTACAGTTATCTCTTAATCGTTTTTCTGATCCAGATTAACAATATTTGATTAAGAATATGTTAAAAATACCCTAATTAAAACGCTAATTTAAAATTTTATAAATACGGCCTTGAAGTGCATTTTGACTCCTTTCCATCCACCTATGCTAAAAATGTCAGATCTCTGCTTGCTGTAGATTTGGCTGGGCATCGCACACAAACAAACAAACACACACAAAGACAAACACTTCCTTTTATTATTATAGATGAACTGAATCATATAATTATATCGTTACATGGGTTAAAATCAAGTGAACTCTTAAACAAACACAATAATCACTCCCCTGGCCATTAGTTCATCACTAGAAAATTATAACCATCCCAATAATAAATGTTTCTGTTATGCTGAGTATTGAACCTGGGACTATTAGCTATTCAGGCAAAAGTACGAGAGCCCATCTCACACCCGTTAGTCAGAAAATTAAATCTTAAACTATACTAGAACCAAAGTTGTGGCTTTCTGCATTCTTAACTTGACAACATCAGAATTAAAATTAGTTTAACTATCGTTTTAACTTTCTTTCTATATCTCAGGGAAACAAGAATTGTGATCGTTAAAAAATCAACGTTGTCAATGTTGCATGACCCTTGAAATGAAAATGTGGTTTTCACGTTGCCATCTGTGTGTCTGTATCTTGGCGTAGAGCCAAAACCATTTAACAAATTTGTCTAAAACTTTTTTTTAGGGATTTAATAATGTTCTCCCGAGTAATTTTTGAAATTAGATATCAAACCCTAAATTTAAGGGTAGTTTACTGAAGGGCAAAAAGAGAGGGAAAAAAATGATCTAAATTCACTCTAATCAGTTTGATTAAATTTTATATATATAAACACTCTTTATCAACATAAACAAAATGGCAACTATCATTTTCTCATTAAAATTACTTTGAGATTACTTCACATGTGGGAAATTTTAAAAATTGGCCTTATTTCTCCGCAAATATTTGAGATATGTAGTAATTTATCATTGTAAAGTTGTAGTACTGTTAAAAATAATCATTTATTTGAATATATTTTTTTATAAAATCAATAATTTCTGAGCTATAAGTCAATATATATACTTTTTTAATTAGGTCTCGGAAAATGAATTATTCGATTCTTATGCTCTTTGGAAGATGTTTCTCTTCTCTCAATTTTTTTCTAATAAGTTTATAATATTATCTTAATTTATGATCTTTGGTGTAGTTTTATTTATAAAATAATGTATATACCTATTATTTCGTTTCACAAATATTACATGTCTTTAGTAGACGTCTATTTTAAGAAAAATGTGGCAGAAAGTCTGCACCATTTACTTTAAATATTGCTTTGTCACTATTAAGATAGACATTCACACTAACCGACACAATTGAATTCCATCTGTTGGTTTTTTCCAAATCACCTATAGTATTACCATCGGATGTATCCAGTGGCGTGTCACGGAATTTTTCCGCAGTATTGCACGCTTATTAAAACTGTGCCTGTTATAAAATTATCGTCTACATGGTCACCTTTAATTAATCAGAAACAGCTCTGCAATATGTACAGTACCTTACATGGGAAATTAATTTCTGTCGATACTTGTCAAAAGATTTTATTATTGTGGGTATTATTACAAATTGTGGACCTCAATGGTCTTGTGTTAAAGTGCTCGCCACAGGACTCGATGGGCTTGAGTTCAAACACAGGCGAGATTGGCAGATTTTTCTTGAACAATAAAAATTCGTAGCACATCTTTCTTCGGAGAGGGAGTATTGTTATTATTAGCACCACGTCCTACTACCCGTTCGGATTATACGCACTTACGCTAATGTGTAATGGTAGAGTGATTGTGAGATGAATTGGAGGACCTACAGTTTAACGCGGGATCCGAACCACAGTGGAGGCCTGGCATTCCACACATTCACAAGTTGAGAGGAAGTGAAGTGGTCAGTTTAATGTCAATTATGGAGTGTAAAAGATCCCTGGAAAGTATGTGAAAAAACCTTTCCCGACTCTATTGGTAGGCCCTTTTGCACTCGCCCTTAGAAATTCAATGTGGATGGTAAAGGGAACCATACCACCATCTGACTTCCCTTAATACATGGGATTTATACCAGATGGTGTAGGCAGCACTAACAAGCCGAAGGGCTGAGTGCATGAATTAGCACCGGATAGATAAAAATCACTTCAAACTAACCTTCGGGTTGTTGACTTAAGAAGAACACATTAAGGCTAACTTTGCTTACCCTGGCAACACTAAACGACATGACATGCTACTGAGAGTATATAAAAAAAAAAACATCGGTTTGTAAGTCTGTAATGGTAATATGTTACAGTTTATGTATAAATTGTATGTCATCGGGTTTCAGATAATTGTGTGTCATAATTCAAATACAACTTGATAAGCTCGGCTAAACTCGGTGCTTATGTTCAATACTGTTAAATATAAATGACACCGTATTTGAAAGGGAACTTTGAAACTTTGCAATAATTACGTAACTCTGATCAGTGATATTATTATCATCATTATTATTATTATTATTATTATTATTATTACTATACAAAGAGGAAGGTAGAGGAATGTTAGGACTATTTAACAGCTTTACTTATGTGCTAAAAAGTGCACAGATATATTTGTATAAGATAGACTAGTAAATATACATAACTTTCGAATAAAGACAACGCTTTAAGGGAGTCAAATACAGGACTATTTTTGATGCATCTATGCTTTATTATTTAACTTCTGGCTACATCTCGTGTTTAAGGTACATTCTTCGTTCATGTACCAAGGCACCCCCTTATAGTGATGTAATATATATATATATATACATAAATGTTTGTGATAATATTTGGTGTGTGTATTTATAGCGATGAAAATTATTTTATTGTATTCAATCACAATTACATCATTCTTGCCTGTAACAGTGGAACAAGGAAACTAGTCAAGTATTTTAAAAATAAGTGGAAAATAAAGGCGAAAAAAAGAATATTCATAAATAACGCTGTATGATGTTATGAGGGAGGGGATAAAAATGTATTGCACAGCAATCAACACTCTCATAATATATAAATATAAATTTTAGTCGTTATTAATTTATTTTCTAATAAAAACATTATTTCATAGTCTCTTCTACAAACCACGTTATTAACTATGTTTATTGAGATTATTACTAAAGGTAGTATAGCTAAAATAAACTTGTTTATTCCTAAAACTATAATTTTCCGCTTCAGATCCTTTATATTGTAGGATTCTGGGAAAAAAATTTTTTTAGAAAATACAAATACATTATTTTGTTGTCAATATTGATATTAATTTAAATTATAGTATAGATTTATAAGTTTTTATACTATAGATCAAAGTGATATGCCTCACAACACAATATTAATTGAGGTATACACATATTAACATGTAATTTTAACTGTCAAATAAAGTGTCTTTCCGTCAGAACCAGTTTGTACATTGTTTGATTTCCTAGACCTTTACTACTATAGATTGACCAGCTTCAGTGGTCGGATGGTTTAAGACGTCACTCTCGTGTTTGACTGGCCTTCTGATGTCGGGGAGATATAATAGTAATAATAATAATATCGTTTTGATTTGGGTGAGGTTAAGGCCAGTGTCTTTTCTTACACTTAACCACTTACAATTTTAAATTAATTCTTAAATGCTATGTATATGATAATTTAAAACCAATTATAATAATGGTACATAATAATAATAATAATAATAATAGGGTCTAATAATAATAATAGAAATATTGGCCACATAGCGAATCACAAAAAATGTACATTCATAGGGGATATATTAAAATAAAGCAAATTTGGATAGTAACAACAATAGATAAACAAACAATAGATATAGATAAATAAATAGGATACACAACCAACGGGGTTCGAATCTAGATCGGGTCTATTGAGGATGATTTTTTTAAAATGGTTTCCTACTCTCTTTCCATGAAAGTGTCAGTATATCACCTCTATAATTATTCCTTCCTGATCCTTACCCCGTTAGAGTAAATATCATATCTGTATAACCTTACAGATGGTAATACGTGGTGATAAAATAAAACTATAATTTATATCATCCAAGGGGAACCATGGATTGTCTTGGGGACTGCTTTTACCAGTTTATATCTAACAATATGCCTAAATGTAGGTCCATAAAAACCTGCATCTGTGGTTGCATGGCCTAAGGCGTCACTAAGAGTTACTGAAGACAAGAAGGCTGAATGAAAGTTTTATTTAAAGGTTTTTCACGTGAATTTGGCTTCATTGCCTCTAAACTATGTATTCCTATCTAGTGTAATTATTCAGATATCCCAGATGGATGGTTAAAGATGTGTATAAAAAAGATTTGGAGCTCCCACTTTTTTTTAGACCTGGCCATTTTTTGTCCCTTCTCAAACACATCCTTACAATGTATTTTTTTATTAGTCTTCTCCTGTATTTGACTACTTATATTTCTCGCCTCTCTGTTCCCTTCGACTAAAAAGCTTCACTAAGATTTTCTCTTTTCTCAAGTTTCACTACCAGGAAACGAACCATTCATGGAGGTCATTACGAGAAGAAGCACATTAGGCTAATTTATAATGTATTTTAATTCTTTAATACCAAAAGGAGAGGGGTAAGAGATATAAAAAAAACTTCTTAAAAATATATATAAAAAGAATCTTTTTCAACCACCGAACCATTTGTTCCATGAGCAGATGTAAAGGAATAGAAGAGCTTGAAGTTTCTCGAACATTCCAAGAGAATTTAATTCCATTATTGAGAGGCTAATAAGACGTGTTTTAATTATACAGTGGGGTTAACTGTGGGTTGCAAGAGAAAGAAGGGAGGCGTTGAAGACCTGGGGATGTGTGTGTGAGTGATGAAGACATGAGAGCCTTGGGGTTCTAGGAAACTTGCCCGTTATCTCTCTCTCGATGGGTAGGGTGTCCGTAGAGGACGGGAGAGAGGGGTGGGGAGTATTTCAGAGCGCCCAGCGAACCGGCGCATGTGTTACTAATGGATTATGGGAGTTTTGGAAGCTTTGGCATGGAGATCTTCAACCACCAGTGCCCCTCCTTACGTCTCCCCACTCGTTTTCCAACATGCACACCAAATAGCCCCCTCCCACCTCCTTCTCAGAGAAATCGGTTAGTAAAAT
>CABFOV010001377.1:79586-120513 GCA_902141375.1 Timema poppense
TACTGCCGATGATTGGGACATCGGAGTTCGTATCTCGGTGGGGCGTACTGAGGGCAGTTTTTCCAAAATGGTTTTCCACTCTTTCTCCACGAAAATACGTGTAGGCCTACATATAATCTTCCTAATCCCTTAAGTCATTATTGTTATTTGTACATAAGCATAAAACTCCAAAGGATTACAAGACGCGATGCAAAATTAAGAATAAATAATAGACAAATTGAGTGCGAGATATATTATTATTATTATTATTAGCACCACGTCTTACTACCCGTTCGGGTTGTACGCACTTACGCTAATGTTTAATGGTAGGGTGATTGTGAGATGAAATGGAGGACCTACAGTTTAACGTGGAATCTGAACCACGGTGGAGGCCTGGCATTCCCCACATTCACAAGATGTCTTGTCAGAGGTGAGTAGACATCTTGTGAATTTGGGTAGTGCCAGCCCTCCACCGTGGTTCGGATTCCACGTTAAACTGTAGGTCCTCCATTTCATCTCACAATCGCCGAGTTGTGATACGCAGATGAGGTGAGCTATATTCAGTTTACATAATTTAAGGAAAGATATATGAAAATATTTTATTAGTGTGAGTTAAATTTATGAGCTAAATAATTACATAAATGCAAGACCTACATACCTACCTAATTATAGAAGCGACACGGCAGCTAAGGTTATATTTATAGATTGTTCAGTGAATCAACTAAATTCCCAGTATGAATAAGCAACAGTTGAGAGCGATCGGGAGATTGCTGGTATCCAAACCTCGACCATAAATATGGCCTCATAGCATCGATGCATCACTATCCACAATCTCACCAATTATATCGCTTATGGGCATGCCTGGAATCGAGAAAGAACTCCTTAACTCAAATAAAGGATTGGACCACTTCATGCACCATTAAAATATGTTTGTTATTTATAAAACTATGGATTAAGTGTAATTACAGCCGGATGAACATGGTGTGGTAATTTATTTTAGCTATATAATATATAATATAATTATGTAATATGTGTAAATACAATCTGAATTGTAATATCAATAATCCTTGCAACCCAAACAATTAAAATGTGTGTATGACAGTAAATAATATATTTAAGTAAATCCTGTGGATAAATATTCTTTTTCCTGATTTTGTAAATGTCCACTAAACTATTTTCATCTATACTAAGCGAATTAATTAGTATATCTTATTTCATATGAAAAAAACCTTATCTATATTTCCATTTAAAGAGCTAGACTTTAAAATATATGACTAAATGTTATTTACACTCAACGATGCAATTTTTTTTTCCTTGTCACGAGATTGGTATGGTATTATAGGGGAGAGCCGGTGAATACCGATCAGATTTTTACTCGATGGATTTCACATGAAAGAGGCTCTGATTAGTTCTGTTCCATAGCGAGACATATTGTAAAGTTGCTTGTTGACAGTTGAAGACGAAACGCTTTGCTGTTTGGACGTTAGTGGAACATTTAAGATTTTATCGTTTTCAAGATTTTGTTATGCTTCAACAATATTAACAATGATGAGCTTTTTAATTTAACAATAATATGTTTTACCAACACTCTACTTAATAATATCTATTGATGAATAATTTCTTTAAAGGATTCATTAAAATATCAGTTGAGGGATAATCTTGTAAAATAAAATGAATAATATATCAGGAGTTTTAATAAATTAAGAAATAAACAAATATATACTTTTTATTTTTGTACTTTGATTTCCTCAGACACCAAATTGGCTTGGTTTTATCTTGACATAAAAAAGCTAAAATACATTTTTAAGTCTCTGATCGGTATCACCCGAACAAAGTGGGCAATACCGATCAAATCTATTGTTTTGATAATTTAAATATTTCATCTGAACCATTTAAAAAAAATTGGCATCAGTGTTGTTCCTAATTACTAAAATAGTTGCTCTAATCATTCTAGTAATAAAAATACTTTTTTAATAAATTCTATGTTTTTAGCTAATTTTTTTCGAAAAGTGATTGGTATTCACCGATTCTCCCCTATTTTTTCCTTATCAACCTTTTTTCAAAAGAAAATTTGAATTTTTTTTTTCTAGTCCAATAAGTAGGCACTTTTACCAACAAAATGGTTGTAAATATGCAAATTTTTGTTACTTTAGAGTTCTAAATTACATAGTAAATTGCAACCCTGCTTGTAGTTTTATACTGAAAAAAGAACATACAAAAATTTGTATTTTTTAAAATACTGAAATACTGTAGATAAAAATTAGTTATACAGTAACATTTAGATTATTTAAATCTCTACAAAAAAATATATATATTTTTTTAGTATCAGACACTTTTATATGAGTAGTTAAGCTTCTGTGAGGCAGCACGGACTAGCATGGAGCCACCCTCACCAAGAACCATTTATAATTACCTGCCTCCCCAGTGGATGAGATTTGAATACTTTGACAGTTAAAGAAGGATATATTAGTAACAAAAAAAGTGATATTTCCACCACAATCAGAAAATAAGCATTAAGTAATTTCTTACCTTATTTTTTGAAAGACGTTTTCGAAGGTGCCATCATCTTCAGTTAATTTATATATATATATATTAAAACAATTCGTTAAAAAAATGGTAAGTTGTTAATTATGGATTTATTAAACAGCATATATTTATGGTTTATTTTGATATAGAGTATTGTATTGTTCATAATGGTGTAGCAGAGGTAGATGATTAATTAGTATCAAACAACGGATAGCTTTGATGACTTTCGTCACTTTAACTATAATTATTATATAAATCTTCATTCACATTGTCTAATAGGTGCCTGCTTTCCTACATTCATAAGCTGGCCCGCATGCTTTCTTACAATCTCATACAATATACTCACTTTGATCGTTGGGAGCTCCGCCCCAATTCCCCAATGAGTTTTCTTTGAGATTGGATGTAAACTAATGTAATTCCAAAGTCATTTTTTGATAGGTCTTACCGTTTAGCCACAAGAGACCTTCATAGAAAGGTCCGCACTGACTTTAAAGTTGATATAATATTTTGCATTTTTTTTGGGGGGGGGGTGTTAAAAATTATATATATATTTTTTTTCATTGGTTACAAGCTAGAAGCTATAAGTTTGCTAAATTTCAAGTTTCTAGCTCATCTGGAAGTGGGTAAACATTAATGTCAGTGAGTGACTCAGCCATGTGGCTTTATAGTAGTATAATTTGAGCAGCTTCGTTGTAGCAGGATCTTTAAGAATTTCAACTGGTGTGAGCCCTTAATAACTAATAAAGTCGGATAGTCAGCTGTTTATGAGAATAGAGGAGGGGGGATGACTAGAGGGGCGTGGTCGGGCCCTGTCACACTGACACACCAACCCATAAGGAGCGAATTGCTTACTACATAATTATTATCTACCCTACCTTATATGGTATCTTAGATCCAGTCTTATGCTGCACATATTAGTGTTACGTAAATATTAATTAGAATATGTTTTTTATGATTTTTTTGGATAAGAGTTCTTTATTCTCTAAAATTAACCAAAATTAAAATATTTGCAAATTTGTGTGTGTGTGTGTGTGTGCATATTTTAATGTATTATAAAACAAGCGGCCCCAGTTCTAGGTTTTAAAATTGATATGTTGTTCATGAACGCAAGATAAACAAAATAACCAATTTACAACTCTCCAATATATTTTTCCTCAAACAGGTTAATTTGTTACCCTGCCAACTGGATTATTAATTAAACGTGAAATAAACTTGTTATGTTCACACTAGTGGGTGACTATTTAGATTGTCACTGTACAGGAACATGATTTTGATATTAAAATTTGGCCTTGTAAGTACACAATTTCTTTGGATCTATGGTGAGCTATGCTGGTAACAAAGATACTATCTACCTGATATTCTTACTTTCTACATTCATATACATCTATGGAATTTTCTTTATTATCACAAAAACAAAGCAAATAAAACAAAACACTATCAAATAAAATAAATATGCTTAAAATAAAACAAAACAGCATAAAGTAAAATAAAACTGTGGACTATTTCTTTAGATCGCAGGAGGTTTAGATGATTAAGTTATGCTGACGTCACCATATTTTTTGCCACCGTTTTACTCTTTGATTAAATGTGACTTTATAAATGGAACAAATAAAAAAAGGAGCATCTTGGGCGCCATTTATAGACTTGCACCATTTAATGAATTTAGAATCAGAAATTTAATTCAATTGAAATGATTTCAAAAATATATTTCAAGGTTAGATGAATTAATACATTTTGTCTCAATTCTCAGAGATATTTCTAAATTATTTGTTTCCGCCACATCCAACTACCTGTCCGAACTATACGTATATTAATTACTCTAATGTGTTACAGGCGATGAAGATTAAACTATTTAGAGGAAATGTTCCTGAATTTGCGTGGAGAGAAAGTAAAAAACCATTTAGGAAAAATCCCCCTCATCACCCACATCAACTGAAGCCCGATCAACCACAGGATCTCCTTGTTTAATAATACGACCGCAGAAATATTTTTAAATCAATTTATTTTTATTTTTTGCGATACTTAACGTACATTTTCTGAACCAAATGATTATATCAGAACAATGACTTTATGAACAAAATTAAAACTAAAACAAACACAACATCCATCTTTGGTACGTTAAATCATACTAGGAAACAGGAAACCTAATTTCACCAATGATGAATTATTCAGCCATGCCAGTAATCAAACCCGGAGACCCTTAGCTCAACAGAGATACACTTTACCGAATGAGCTAAGGTGTCAAACGTACATTTGTTTAATATCTGACATACTATTCTTACCAAAGTTGTTCCGATAGTAAGTATCATTTTATCTAACTCTCCCCCAACTCACGCTTTTACACTTGTTCCTCAGCTTTCATCTAGAGCCATCGCTGTCCCGGCTCTGTGCCAAAGACTTCTCTCTCCTCCTAGTGTTATCCTCCCTCGCTACTGTTCACGAACCGCCACTATATCTCAACGGTGCGAGTGCGTAACAAAACTGTAATGTTTATCTTTCTCACGTCTCGTATCTCTCCTACTCAGAAATACAAGACTTGCCATTTACACAGAGCAAACTGAGCCCTATCATTGGCCGGCTTAGCGCACTCTCTCTTCTTGACGACACTTTGAAAAGGACCCCCCGAAGACCGAATTCAAGGGTTATCTATCCCTAGGGATTTTACTTCTTAGTGGTATTTATGTTCTATGAAGGTGGGTAAATTTTACTAGCTACCTCCAGGGACGTTAAATGAACCTATTCTGTGTCTTAGGAAGTCAGTCTCTACTGCGACTCTTCAGGGACATTCAATGGTATCGTTAAAAAAAGGGGGAGCTTAATCATTCAGATGTTTGAGAAAAGATGATAGTATCTTAAAAAATTAAGTTGAGTAAGATTAATTTTGATTGGTCTGTTGTCAGATTTTCAAATGTGTAAATGTAATATATTCAAACCAATTATTCATTAAAATATTTTCAAAGTTAATCTGTGTTTAGATATTTGTTTAGGTTATACACATTCATTGTTTACGATTTTAGGACAGGGATGAAGACGGTATAGTTTTATAGATAATTTACCCACATTTGCATTAAATAATCGTGGGAAACCATTTAGGTAAAACACCTTCAGTAGACCTGACCGGGATTTAAATCCTGACACTGGCAATGTGGTCAAACAAGAATATGCCACATTTTGCTACTTCACTAATGATATGATTAAAAAAAAGTGTAAGGCCTGTCTTGGTGCACTTATTAGGAGGCATATTTAAATATTGATTAAAATGTAATATACTTAACATTTTAGAAAACATTCTAAAATCATAATTTAAGTAAGGAGCTTTACAATACAATAATTAGGATATATTTTCATAATTTAATATGAAACTATGTGTGACTTCAAAGTTTTATTTTGCTACGTAATCCATTGCTCCTTGATGTCAAAGTTTAATTCGACGTATTTTCTATTTAAATACCTTATTCAGGAATACTAAATAAAAAAAAAGTAAGATTAGATTTAATAAAATGTATAAGTTCAGTTAAATAAATTACTAATAAAACTGGAATAGTAAATATGTTTATAAAGTTAGATTAATACAAATACTACGCTTGAACAGAAATTCCTATAGGGTGTACAGAGAATATTTTTGTAGTTAACGGAGTCGCCTCGAAAAGCGAGAAGTTGTGGCGCTGACGTTCAGTTCTAACTTAATACTCATTTCAACGATGAGCTATCTCAAAATATGCTTTTCAGCTCTAACTCGATATTTAACTATAATATGTATTATTTCAAAATATGGATCATACCAAAATAAAGCTCAAAAATTTCAACAAGATTCTTTTTTCCTTAACAAGTTGACCTTGGCGGTCTTGGTGTAAAGTGCTCGCTATTGACCCGATGTTTATAGGGTCAAACAGATTATGGGTGGAAGGATTTAAGTGATAAAAGTCCTTAGTATAACCCAAGTCAGATTCGAACCTGGATCACCCCGTTCTCGGAAGTCTAGCTCAACACGAACCTAGCGCGTTAGCTAACAACAACACCGAGGCGGATTTAGTTTATAATAACACTAACGTATAGTCTCATATTAATATAAATGGTCTTGTCTGACAGATAAAAATATATAATAATTTACTTTCTTATATTCATACGTCAAATCATTGTGTCAGCAGATGTCACTTTTGACAGGTATTATCAATTACTAAATATCATATTATTGATATAGTAAAATTTTATAAAAGTTGAGCGCAAAAAATATATGTTTGTATATTATAAAAAGACCTTACTTTAAAGATAAGAATGTATTTAAAAAAAATCCCATTGAATCACAAACACCTGCACCAAACAAAACTAATTTGAAGTGATCTCCGGATGCGGTAGGTCGCTTGCGGAATATCTGACCCCAGTATTAGCTCCTGCTTTCCACAATTCTCGGGGCAATCAAGAGCAGTGATACACATATTTTACGTGAGCACCATTTCCCCGCAGTGTTTCCAACATCAGAGGGGCCAGCACTCCTCGTGCATAGTTCACCGAGAACCAACAGATGGCAGGCAGCATTACGTGACAAAACATCGGAGCATCGCACAGCACAATTACTCCATCAGAGGTGTGACGCCAATACTAACAATGAAGAGCACGCTCATGGAGAAATAAGGTCAAATAGGAACCACTACATTACACTTTTTAGTAGGTTTTTTTAAACTTAAAGTAATAACTTTTTGAAACGCTTAATTGAGTTTTTAATGTAGCCGCAGAAAGAATAGATCATGATGATAGTTTAACAAGCTCTACTTTCCTATCATTAGCGTAAGTGCGTGGATAGCCCGAATGGGCAGTAAGATCCTGCACGAATGTATATATATTTATATTCAATATATGTATAAATAAATATTTATATTAATTATTCATATATAGGATGGGGCAGAAATTGACATATTTAATAAGAATTAAAAGGTGACCTGGTAGTCTAGGGGTAGGGTGTTGGACTCCTGTGATGGGGGTCTGGAGTTCAATCCTCGGTTCCGGCAGAGATTTATTTGAGTGTAAAACCCTTCCTTCACCTTTGACAAGACGTGTGTTAATCACAACTTGTGAATGTGTGTAACGCCAGGTCTCCACCGTAGTTCGGATCCCACGGTAAACTGTAGGTCCTCCATTTCATCTCACAATCACTCTACCATTACACATTAGCGTAAGTGCGTGTAACTCGAATGGGTAATAAGACGTGGTGCTAATAATAATAATAATAATAATAATAATAATAATAATAATAATAATAATAATAATAATAATAATAATAATAATAATTAAATGCTTCAAATTAAACTTAAAATAACAAAAAAATATTAACAATTTTCTACATACCCTTGAATCATCAATGTTTTTGAAAACAATGTCCTTAAGATGGCCAACATTATATGCAATACCTTGTTGTGTGCACCTTAGAATCTTTACACGACTTTGTGCAATGTCCCTTGGTTGAGTTAATTCAAATTACACCCTACAATAAAAATCCGGAGCTGTTTAGTCTGATGAAAGTGGGGGCTGGGGGATGTCCCTAAATTGTGAAACAATGTGCCCGGAAAACCTTTTGTGAACCACCTCCAATGATGTTCGACCGTTGTGATCCTTGAAATGCAACGTAAGGTCATGGATGCCAACTACATGTTGTTAAATCAAGATAGGGAAATGGTCCACACAACCCTAACGTCAATGGAAGTGGTTCGCAAAATTCTTCATGGGAACTTCGTTTCACAATTTCGGGGGCATCGCCTTGACACCACGTTCACCAGACATAACAGCCCCAGACTTCATCTTGTGGGGGCATTATGGTTAAGACTTCGAAAAACCTAAGGTTAAAATAGAAAGGGGAAAGGATATTATACTAAAGAGATTAATAAAACGTTAAAAATTATTAACAAGTTAAAATTATATATATTTTAATATTGAGAAACAAGTCAAGCTCCGCTTTAAACAATCATTAAAAATATATATTTTAACCTTAGGTTTTTCGAAGTCTTAACCATAATTATTACTGCTCTTTACTTTTTTAAATTTAGAATATTTTCTAAAATGATTTGTGGGGGCATGTTAGAGAGTCGTGTTTACGTGACTCCTCCAAAAACAAGTATTCAGGATGCGTATAGCTCGAATGGGTAGTAAGACTTGGTGATAAAAATAACTTCAGGAAATTAAAGAAATAATTGTGGGGGAATATGGAACACTTCAACAGGAGCCGTTGTGCAAAGTCGTATCAATATTCGAGGACAACAATGTGTTGCATAGTGGCCATCTTAAAGACACTATTTAAAACAGTATATGAATAATGTAAAGGTATGTGAAAAATTCTAAATCTTTTGTTATTTTAAGTTCTATCTCATCCTGACATATATATTTTTTAACATACATGATATTTCTAAACTTGCCACCCAAATTTAAACCACATAATCTCTGGGTAGAAAGAAACAAAAAAATATAGTGGAAACTTGTCAGGAAGAGACATTATGTATTACTAAATATAAGTTGAGGTTAAACGCAACAATTCCGGGAGTACGCAGCTGTAAGTATGTGCGGGTATAACAACCTACAACTCACCGATGACTGCTAATGTTGGTATTCTGTGGACCTACGTGTATGCTGCATGTGTCGACTTTGTCACAAACAGTATCTATCGGTAGCATTTGAGGCGCGCTCACCCTTCGGAAGCGTCATTATCTGCCGGCCGGTCATTTCTGCCCACCCAATTATATGCAACTTGCTGTGCACGTACGTACCTACTGATGCATAGTCCCGGATTTGTTGTGTCTAAATTCAACTTACATTTTGTAAAACAATATGAATTTTCTGGATCAATTTGATTAAGTTTTCTGTTTCTTTCTGCCCACATATGCTGTGGTTTTAATTAGGGCTGAGAGTTTAGAAACATCTGTATAATATATGCAAGACTAGATAAACAGAAGGTGACTTTGCAACTTTGTAAGCAAAAATATAATTCATAAACTAACACTATTCACTATCAACTCGGAGTATAGGAATATTTTATCCTCATTGACCATATTAAGTAGTTATTTACCACAATAATTCACCCATTTCGGTGGCCGCATGGTCTAACGCGCTACTCTCACAGTATACTATACTACTGATGGCAGGGATTTCGAGGTTCGAATATTGGTTGGGGGTGTACTAATTTACAAAACGTTTGTCCACTCTCACTCAACGCAAATGTAGGTACACTTCCTCTAAATATAAGATTTTTAATCCTTAAAACCATTTACATAATTAGCACATGAGCGTATAGGACACGATGCTAAAAATTTGTTGTCAAGGTAGTGTTTATGAACACAATGAATTAACAGTACCATGTATTGAAATTAGGAATCACTGTGTTATAAGACACAATGAATTATCCGGGGTTGAGTATCTCTGATCGTCTGGTGGTGCAGTGTAAGCCTACTCCCACAGGAGAGAGACACTCCTTCACTCTGTGAACATACGGACGTTATATCCTCTCCGCCGAATTCTCGCTGCCGTTTTATGTAGAGACGAGGAGTGACGTGCAACGGTATCAATGGCACACTTTAAATAAAGGTAAAGAATAAAAGGTGCCGTGGCGCGCAGAGGTGCATGGATCAGTGCTGTTCTGGAAAGGGGATCCACCTTAAAACCGTAGACCTCCCTTCAACCATTAAAATAAATAGTACGGTGCACCGCACGTACTTTCTCCGGCTTTTATTTTAAATATATATTTACAAAAATTTGTAAGATTTGTGAAAGTAAATAATAGGTCTATACACTGTTAGAGAAATACTACACCTAAGACCGTGAATGAAATAATATACACTGATATTTACTTACTCCATGGTGTTAGGAAAAAGGAACACTGCTACAAAAAAAATTAGAAAAGAGAAACATCTTTGGCCACCAAATAGCATAAGAATCAAATTAGTTTACAAAGACCTGAATTAAAAATTACATACAGTAGCTCCATGGCTTCTTTGGTGCTGACTGACAGCTCACAGCTGACTTCTGACGGCTTTGAAAAATTACCAGATCAAATTATGTACCCCTACGCCAAACCAAATGATCTGCAAAAACATGTGTTTAGCAGCTGTCACTTCTGACAGTCAAAATTTAGGTATATACCTAAATGTTGACCGTCGTAAGTCAGCTGTGAGCTGTCAGTCAGCACCAAAGAAGCCATGGAGCTACTGTATATCTGCTTATAGCTCAGATGGTATTGGTTTTATAATTCATATTTTAGGCAAAAGATGTTTATCTTTAATAGTATTACATTTATTATTATTATTATTATTATTTAACACCTCGTCTTACTACCCGTTCGGGTTATACACTTTAAGTACTCAATACGTTAATGGATTAGGAATTGGGAAGATTGAATTAGAGGAAGTGAACCCGAATTTGTGTGGAGGAAGCGTGGAAAACAATTTAGGACCCCCCCCCCACCTCAGTTCACCCAACTGAGATTCGAAACTCTATCTCCCTATCCTCAGCAGTCGAGCTCAACACGACTATCGTGAATAGTACTAATATTTTACAATGATAAGTTATTTGGTATCTCAACCAGTTGCGGAGAAATGATGAAAATATAAGAGTCTCTTATATGTAAAGTACCCTTAAAGTAATTTTCATGAGAAAATGAGAATTGTCATCATCTTTATTATGATAAGTAATGTCCAGATAAAAAATGTAACTCAAATCGTTAGAGAAAATTTTGAGAAAATCAATTTTTTCTCTTTTTACCCTTTAGTAAACTACCCTTGATTTCAGGATTAAATATATAATTCCAAAAATGGCTCGGGGTGACCTTATGAACACCCCAGATACCAACTTTTAGCTTAATCGGTAAAATAATTTTGGCTCTAGCCTGAGGTATAGACAAATAATATTGCGAAAACCACTATTTTGATTTCAGGGGGTGATGAAATGTCGACATTTATCAAAATCTCAAGTTTGATGTTTTTCACAATCACAATACTTTCTCTACGAGGTGTCGAGAGAAAGTAAAAATGCTAAGTACATTATGTTATTAATGTTATGTTCACATGACAGGCTACCATCATTTGTCATTAAAACATATTTACCTTTCCGCTTTGTTTCACATACACAGAGAATATCAATAAAAAAAATTCTGTCATTACCTCTAACATTTCATTATCTTTGTAAACATACTTCTCTCACATTCCACATATCGATAGTCCATGTTCTCGCTAGTTTGTCAAAAGATGGGCTCTTCAGTTTTAAACTCAGATGCCCATCATAGCTGAAGTCATCCAAGGTTAATATTGTACAGTTGAGCTTAGTAATTAGTTTAGAGTAGACCAGGTTACTAGACTTAGTTCGTACCCGCACCCATGACAGTATTCTCTACTTACGGTAAGGATGCTGTACTTATCGGTGTTGGCACATTTTAGTCAGCATGACAAAAATACAACCGTTGCTTAGTCTTACCCTGAGTGCGCTTGCACTGTTCCTAAAAACCAGTACTCCTATCAAAGAGACTGCCATGCCGGCCGGTTTACCATTCCCCGTGTCACTACCACTAGGAGGTAAACGGGGGCAATATTAATTACATTGTTATTATATATATATATAATAGTATCAAAACTATAAATATATAATAATAATAATATTTCATTGAAATATATATATTATTAATTTTATTAATACTTTTAGTAAAATATTGTATTGTGTACACCTCATATGAATTTCTAGCTACACTCAATTTCACCCCTTTATATTAATTACTTTTCCTTAATAATGGTACGTGAAAATCATAAAATATCAAGTTTGATTCCTTATAGCTCATAAAGTTTAATGAAACCATTGAATCACTAGCTAAAGCTTATAATTATACACTTGTCAAAATTGTGCAATAAAATTATGGTAGTTGGATGACCTTATAGAAAGAGAACCACTACAATAATTGAAACCGTAACCAATAGATTTGCTATATTACGCTCTGGTGGATGAAATATATTTTTTAATTAAAACGCCTGATTTTGGGAATGTTATCAAGAATAAAATATAATCGTATATTTCTCCTTCCATTCGGCCACCTATTCATTTCAACAGTCCGTTTCCTAATGACGAAGGAGCTGAAATGTCTTCTGAAGGATGTTTAAGTCGATACAAGAAGATTACGTCTATGGGGAAAGACGTGTTGACGTCTTCACGCCTCAACGCTCCCATTCAAGACACCCCCCGGGGGTGTATTGATCTAGTTAGTGGTACCAAAAATTTACCCAAGCGTGAACAGATAAACCGACAAACAATGCCGTTTAATTTCCACCGCCTCCCATTCGCGAAACCAACAACCTGTCAATACTATGTAACGCATTCCTTCTCCGAAGAGTCATCGCTTTTAGCAAACCGTCAGGATTGTCATTTCAATCTACCCAAGGAAAAAAAAGAAAAAAAAATCTAGTGGAAAACCTTGTTTCCGTTGCAACGTAGAGAGTTTAGTGCAATCGTAAAGGAAGCTGCTATTTACTGCCCTCGAAGGATAGGTCGTTTAACGGAAGACGAGGTTATTTGAGACGCGACAGTAATAGTGAGACTTCGTTTTATTTTTTCCTATATTTATTCGTTGTTAACGCTCCCATTTCTCGGTACAGCCTAAGAATACAAATGTGTAGTTAATCAAGATAAGTATGTTTTTTAAACTATGTAGTCTCAACCTTTTTAGGTCCAAGGAATGTTCACGTCATTTTAAAAATCACTGTATATATAGATAGGTTCAGCGGTTGGGTTTCATTTTCACAGTTTGACTATAAAATCATTTGAGAGGAATTTTAAAAAGAAAAAATCATTTCAACATGAAACGATATCATTTATAGAATGGCATTAAAATATATCAATATGATCCCAGTCTTGTAAATAATAGAATATTAAATGTATTAAAAAATTAAGAGTAATTTCATTAAATGTAGACCTAAATGCTTTGCTTATATTTTATAGTATTGCCTCAATAGGATAGCTATTCTTTGAGTTTCTATTTTTTTTAAAAGATGAAAAATTAATTTTGCTTCTCACCACCTTCAGGCACCACCTCCTCCCCACCTTCCCCTTAAAACCAAAAACATTCCTACACCCACTGATTGCAACAGCCCCAAAATAAGCTCTTATGAGAGTTAAATTTCAAAATATCGAATATTTTGAGCTTTTAATACTTTTATTCATACTTTATGTTTAAATCATTCATAAAAATCACTATTAATATTATTATATTATTAGTTAATTTTTCAAAAATGTCACTCTAGAAACTTATATAGTGTATTTAATTCTTATGCCTACAAGACCTTAAGATACATGTGGGCTCACTAGATTTTGGGAACATACGAATTTAATTTGAAATAATTTATACTTTTAATATATTTGCAACAAATAAAATTTCCCAACAGCATAACCAAGTTTGTAATATGGTGGCACGTCTTTAGTTTTGTTATAGGTAGGAAGAAGTCAGTTTCTGACACTTACAAAAAATACTATAACTACTTTAATATAGTCATACGTCAAAACATTGGATTTACAGCCGTTACATTCGATTGATAATATCAATACCTATAAAATGAAACTAATAACATAATAAAATGTTATCAATTCTGACCAAAAAATATATATTTTTTATTTTAAAAACTATTATTTCTAACAGAATCCTACTAAGCCTAGCTAACTATGAGTCACGGTTTCTCTTCCTAGTATGGCTGGAAGATATATCGTTCGTTTAATTGGAGCTTCCCTCTCACAGTGAAGAATTGATATAAGGATACTGGTTGTTGTGTCTGTTATAGAATTAAGCTAGTTTTTAAGTTGTGTATTGAAGTCCCCAGTTTGATATTAAGTACAAATGGATCTTTTTAATACAAGTGAAACTATCCATTTAAATCGACTAGTATTTTTTTAGATGAGTTAATATAGAAACAAAAACATCGTTATAAATGCAACGCCTTAAGGTGTGAGTTAAGGAACGCGAGAACAGGTCAGTCTTTCTACAGGTTTTTTTTAGCAAAAAGTTTTTTTGCCAAAATAAATAAAATATTACCCGCCTCGGTGGCGTAGTTGGCTAACGCGCTTGTCGTGTTGAGCTCGACTGCTGAGGACGGGGAGATCGAGGTTCGAATCTCGGTTGGGTGAACTGGGTGTGGTTTTCCTAAATGGTTTTCCACTCTCCCTCCACGCAAATGCGGGTTCACTTCCTCTATTTCAACCTTCCAAATTCCTAGTCCATTAGAGTAATTAGTACTTAAAGGGTATAACCCGAACGGGTAGTAAGACGCGGTGCTAATTATATTATGTTATTATAAATAAAATATTTCTTAAGTAGAAACAGTTTAATTTGTTTCACATAATTGTATCAGCAGCTCTTGAATATCTGGCATGAGCAAAGTGGCATTAGACAAGAAATTTTTTAAATCAAGATAAAAAGTTGTCATTAGATTCCAGGACATCTTTGACAGATATTAAAGAACTGTTGAGGTCACCATGGGAAGAAAATTAAACTCTGTGTGTCTAGTGGAGAAATCTTTTATTTATTTTTACCAAAAAATGGGGTTTATGTAAAAACTACAAAAACACAGCCACTAACTCGTTTTCTCTACACTGCCACCTTAACAATGTTGAGCATGAATAATGATATGAATTAGCCTTATAAATAAATTCATATCTTTCAGAATATATTATAAAATCACAATTGGTTTTTATGTAAGACAATAATCTCGACACAGAATCAACTTTCCTTTTTGTAAGTGAACGAGATAAAATGTTAAGGATTCACTCTAGTTTAACTTCGTCACCATTATCGGGAAATTTAAGGCTAAAATCTCAGACTAATACAATAGTTGAGGACATACCAACGTGATTTTCCTTTTCACCCGTACTCTCATAACTTTGAACTTTAAATCATAAGCATTTCTTGAAAGCTTACTTACATATTCTTACCACTTAGAACTTTGTTACGAACCTAAGTTCTGAACGTAGGAGAGCCCTAACATAGTGTAGCACCTTTTCTTAGGTTTTCAACTATAAGTATTCTAATATATTTTATAAAACTAAGGATGATATTTAGTAAAATATCAGTTAAAAATAGTATTTTATGTGAGATTAGGAAAGAGGGCTTTTGATTTATATTACATGGCTCATTCTATGGATCCTTAGAGACTATTTTGGTATCTGAGGGGATCCTTCTTCATTCTTCATTATTTAATACATTTCATGAACATGGGAAAACGTCTGCTAATTATAGCCATTCCAATTTTCTCCCAGGAAAATCTAAGGGTAAGGATGACTTTTATCCACCATTTTACAAAGAACAGTCAAATATGTATATAAAGGGACTTATCTTTCAGATAGGAAAATTACTAGATCGCCTTTCACGTATCCATACGTCAGGCTATATGATCTTCAGCTGTCACTTTTGATATTTATAATCAAAATTTGTAAAAAAAACACCAATAGTATATTAAAATGGTATCAATTATTTTTTATCACCGTGTCTTAGTGCCTGTTTAGGTTAAAATATAGTATATGATAGTTACTATAACAGGGTAGGGATGAGTATCTAGAATTTTAGAGGTAATTCAACCCTCATTTGCGCAAAAAGATGGGGGGAAACCATTTAGTAAGAAAACATACGTCAGCTCCAAACGGGATTCTAACCCTGATTTACCCATCATCAGCAGGCCAGTCTAACACAAAGAGTGACGCCTTAGACAATTCGACCATTGTTATCGTTGTCAGTTATAATATAGATTTGTACTTTCTAAAAAGCCGTCTCTATAAAAATTTCTCTAGAGCCATGTGCATCCTACTTTCTCTAGACAACCCAGAGAAAAAGTATTGTGATCTTCCAAAAAATCGATCTCAAGATTTTGATAACTGTCGACGTTTCATGAAAGTTGTTTTCGCAATGCCGTACTTCTGTTTGATTGTCCGTCTGTATGTCTGTCTGGCTATCTTCCATTTGTCTCTCTGTACCTTAGGCAAGAGCTGAAGCAAATATGCCAATTGGTATAAAACTTGGTATCTAAGTTTTTCATAGGGTTGCTCAGAGGGGTTTTTGGAATTTGATATCTAAACCTAAAATTAACGGCAAAAACGGTAAAAAGAGACAAAATTGACTTTCTAAAAATCTGTTCTAATTATTTTGATTAAATTTCATTTCAAAACATTTATAAACAATACAAACAAAATGGCTACTCTTAATATTTCAAAAAAGTGTATTTAAGGGTTCCGGTCAGATGAGTAAATTATCAACTTTATTATGTCTCCGAAACTATTCTAGATCTAAAATTACTTATCATTGCTAATAATTAGATCTATTAAAATACATATATTTTCTTTTGAAACATATTTTTATAAAACCAATAACTTTCAAGCTATACGCAAATATATTCTAACTTTTCGAACAATAAAGGTAAAGTATTGCGACCGTAAAAATAATCTAACCTTAAATGTTGACATATCATGACACCCCGAACCATAAAAAAAACGTTTATGCAATGACTTCAGTTTGTGTTTCTGTTCAACCCTAATATTAAGAGGAGTTTAATAAAGGACGAAATAGAAAAATCAATTTTTTCAAAGTCTGCTCCAACGATTTTGATTAAAACTCGTATATAGGCGTTGATTAAGATTACAAATGAACTGGTCCTTTTCATTTTCCCATTAAAATGACTTTTAGGGTACTTTACAGAAGTGGAAATTTCCGTATTGCCGCAACTATATGAGATACTAAATAACTTTTCATTGCAAAATTATAGTACTATTAAATATAAAAACTTTAATATGCAATATATATTTATAAAACCAATATTTTATGAAATATTGGCAAATATATTAAAACAATCTTTTTGAATTTTAGTTGTAAAGAGATACTACTTAAATTTTAACGCAATAATTCTCTAACGCCATTGAGTAAGAAATAAGTAAACCTCTCAAAAAGTGTATGTTCTCTTTCTTTCAACCTCTTAGGGAAAATATGTGTACAACAATGATCTGTCTCTATCAGTTTGGATTAAATAGTCAATATGTACCTACTTTATTGGTCGAAACTTATAAATGAGGAATTTAATAGCAATACAATAACCATAAGATGCACAAACTCTAAGAAGATGTTGAAGATTTAAAACCGGAAGTCAACATTTTAATACGAAGTGTTGACCCATGGGGACCCAATATCAATATTTTTACTTTCCCACCACCTTACAGGTAGAGCAAGTATTGTGATCATCAGAAACATCTAACTCAAAATTTTTATGAATCTCCTCCGAATACGAAAAAGTCGTTTTCGAAATACCGTCTCTCTGTCCTTCCGTCTAACAGTTTGTACCTGGGGCTGGAGCCTAAACTATTTTACCGATTGGGTTAAAACTTGGTATCTTGATGCTATGATTTGTAAGGCAGTATCTCTATTTATTTCAGGTGCTTGTATTTATTTATTGATTGATTGATTGATTGGAGGCATATAATGTATACTTTCTGAACTGACTGTTTATATCAGCAAACGACTTAGTAATTGACGTAATTTTAGAACAGACACAACACCCAACCTCTAGCCATTAAGTCATGATTGTGAAAAGGTGAAACCCACGTCTCACCAATGATAAATTTTCGACCTGTACCATCCACGTTAGGTAAGATCCTTCAACTCCCTTTGCCTTACTTAATATAGTGGTCAATTGACTGTGTCCGTTTTCTAAAACATGCATTTAGTTTTTTTAAACCCAACTAGTCTATACTGAGCTATTCCTCCAGTAGTTCACGTCTTTGACATCACCAGAATGTGAATTGCCATCTACCGAAACATACTTATAGCAAGGACATGGATTTTGAATACCTTAAGATCGCAAAAAAAATGACATAAAAGATGACTTAACAATTCTAAAAAAATTGCTTCAAATTTTCAAAAAATTACCTAAAGATAATAACAAAAGCTCGTGAAAGATTCACACAACTGACTCAAACACGAACTTTACATATATAAACTAGAAAATATGCATGTGAAGAAAAGCCTTTAGCAACTAAACTTTTGTATTCTGCTTAGTATAATATTTATTTAAAAATATCTGCATCAGATTTAATAGTTACCGGTACCCCCTCCCAATGCAACCCTCTCCAGCCTAGTTCCAGTCTCACCAGGAATGTGTTTTACAACCATACCAAGCAAAGACAATGCAAAGTTCATTGACTACATTATTTAAGTCTCATTCTGACCCATATGTGTTGGAAATAAAACATGCATTTATAAAATATTGATAACACAATATTTAATAATGTATTTTTTTAAACACGAATGTCTTTAAAAAAAACTCAAAATTGTTTAAAAATTTCTAAAAATGATGAAAACCAAGAAGATATGACCAAAAATTCAAAAATAATGAAAAATGACCAAAAAATAACTTGTAAAATATACATTTTTAGAACAAGAGGATCATGAACAGAGTTTATATATTTATTATCATTGTATGCGACGAACAAATAAAATGATACATGTCATAAAAATATAGGCACTGCTTATGACAATATTCACAGGTGTGAAGTAGATGGTACAGGCCATGCCGGGAATCGAATCCCAGACACTTATCTAAGTAGGTAGACACACTACCTATTCAACTATGGTGCCGAACAGGGATGCTAGTAGACTGGTTGTTTAGCACTTGTGAATGTAGCTTTAAGTGAACTCTTTTGTGCTGAACCAGCCCAAGGCTCATAAAGTCACGTAGGAAACTTGGTCCAGGTAGGAATGTAATGTCCAAACTGTCCCACTTGAACGCCCGACTTATCTTCTTAATGGAGCGCTAAGTCTCCTTGTTTCCACAAAAGTCTGAGGCCTATCAAGAAACACACTAATACTCCAGATACTTCAGTCAACTACTTTGCAATCTTAAGTTCTAATTGAGAAAGGACAGAAAAAGGAGAAGGAAATACATTTTAGGATATTTTAAGGATACGCTTTACACATAATAATAGTCATATACTATGGTCAGTGGACGCCATGATTAAGGTGTTAATAATAAAAATAATAATAATAATAATACCCTTTCGGGCTGTACGCACTTAAGCTAATGTGTAATAGTAGGATGATTGTGAGATGAAATGGAGGACCTACAGTTTAACGTGTAATCCGAACCACGGTGGAGGTCTGGCATTCCCCACAACTAAGGTGCTCGTATTGTCTTGCTTGGTAGTTGATGACGCGAAGATTATGGTTAAAATCCAGGCTATTATTTTTCCAAGATGATTTTCCAATTTGACTTCATGCATATGTGAAAACAATTATTCTAGTCTATCCCCTTTACTCAATCGGTAGTGTTTCTGTCTGTGTAGCAAAGGATCCTGGATTATTTTCCTGACATACTTGAAAAAATTACTATTGATGAAATGTTGGTTTCCCCCTTTCACATTGAAAAATTAATGGTTGGGGGCTGGATGTTTTGTCTGTTCTAGATTTATTCTATAAGTCATGTGTTGATATAATCAGTTGGTATAAAAAGTGCACCTAAAATCCCTAAAATATTTTGGTGCTAATGCTATAAATTGTCTCAAAATGCCTATAAGCAAGGAAATAATAATAATAATAATAGCTGTGCCGTCGCCCTTACTCTTCCTAGAAGACTAAGGCTGGCGCACATTAAAAAATTAAACTAAAATAACAAAGTAGTAAATTTGCAGAGGGCGGTGAGAAATGCAAGAGAAAAGTAAACAGCCTGTTTACTTATAATGTCCTTGACTTGTACTCAAAAATATTTTGGACGCCAAGAAGGATAACAAAAGCAGGAAACTAAATTATGACGAAATATGTCAAAAATAACGTGGTGTAGTTTTATTGATATTAACAAAAAAGATTTGAATAGGATACATAAAATGGAAAATGAGTTATTTATACAATATACAGTTTAGTGAGGCTATTTGTATATGATAGTATAAAAAAAAAATAACAATGGACTCTACAGGCCCGCAAGGCCAATGAGTTAAATTACGGAAATATTTACTATACAAAATCTGGTCGTCGAAAACAAACTTACTCCTTCCGAGTAATAACATTAAAGTTTTGCCATATGGGCCAAAAGGTTAAAAGGAGTCAGTGATACCATTACTGAAACTCATTGAAAACATTGAAAACTCCCATTTGCCTGGTTAACCGCGTTTACCATATAAACATTATACGAAAATACAGCATTTGATACCTTCTAAGTCCTAAAACATACGACCAATTTGTACTTTAAATATTTGTAACTATTCTAAACTAGACATTTGAAAATTACGTACATCTGACTTATTTATATTTCAAAAGATTCTAAATTAACATTTTGAATGTTACGTGGTGACTCTACATCTGACAAATTTATACTGCAAAAGATTCGAACTTAACATTTTGAAAATTACATAAAGTTTATACATCTGACATGTTTATACTCCAAAAGATTCTAAGTTAACTTTTTGAATGTTACGTGGTGACTCTACATCGGACAAATTAATACTGCAAAAGATTCGAACTTAACATTTTGAAAATTACATAAAGTTTTTACAATCTGACATATTTATACTTCGGATACGACGCTTCTAGCATTTTCAAATAATATCTGTTGAAGAGTTTTATTCGTACCTCAAAAACCCAAGGAATGTCCAAGGGGACGGCCCTGCCGAGAGAAGTGAAAAACATCACGGACAATACAAGCATATATACGATTATACCAGCTCAGAGAGGGGGATAAGGGGTAACTACAAACATAGGGAAAACAAGACACGTGATGGGAGGGAGGGGATAAAAATGTATCAACGTGGAGCTAAAATTAACATTCTGGACGTATTACACTTTTACGGCGCATACTCGCCACACACCCCTTCACACCCCGCCACGGGGAATAGAGCATTTTACTCTTTCAGTGTTTACACCGCGTTCAGACGAACAACGTTTTTTGTGGAAGGAGGACGCCATTATTCTTTCGTGTGATAAACAGTCAGTCGGCGCAGCACAGTGGGGGACTTTTGGTGAGTTTTCTTGCATTTAGACTTTTTTCTTGGAGCATATATTTCCAATAAATGCTACATAGCAATTCCTCTAAATTCAACCCTCCTCGTTCCTATTACTTCAATGTTAACCTTCTGATGACATACAATTAATTAATGTCTGTACGATTAATTTGTGTTTGTATTTTTAAAGTCATAATTATTGGGTAAGAATCTAGGTTTTATGTAATTTTTCATTCCCTAAATTTTTCATTTAATTAAAAATTTTAACCGATTGTATTTAATTAATTATCGATTCTCTGATCTTTCTTGGATAACTATAAGAATACATTCCTAAATACGAGTATATAGGTCTATGATTAAATTAATAGTATCTAATCTTGTATATACATGGTAGTTATTATTTTTATATTTCATGCCAACTGGTCTACTGGACGAATAATTATGTAGCTACTCAACACACATAAAGACGAAAACAATGGAAACCAAATCTCTCTTAAGTTTGTCTGGTTGGCTTCGGAGGGTGTTGAGCTAATGCCGTAGAATCTTCGCAAAGTCCCACTGAAACCCGTTCCAGTTGATGGAATTGGGCTGCGAGTTCATGGGTACTTATGGTGTTCGTGGAATTTAGAAAACTAAAGAATTTCCAAAAGACGTTTTGAGATAGTTTTTGACGTGAATACGTCTTTAAATTTGCTACCATACGGGGGCAATCCAAAAAACCTAATGATAACAAAATCGGGGGATACAGTTTGGCGTTGTAGTTTCGAATCTATCCTCTACATCCAATGGTCTGAGATCATATTTTAATACCACTAAGAACAGACAAATTGCAACTACATCATCGGTAGCGGTATCATCATCATCAAGTCGCAAAGCCGGTGGAGTCGCCATATATCGCAACATCAATAGCTTCACTGATTGTAATAGAGTTAACATTGACATTTCGGAAATTTATTTGGAAATGAAAGACGCAAAAGCTGGTGATGTATGTCTAGTAAACGTAAAGGCCAATGGCATCTTCAAATTAGTACTCGGGTGTGTGAATATCAACCCGGGCACAGCGTTAGCAGAAATTAAACTCTTTATGTTACGATCGTTGTTAAAATATTCCAAAAACATCGCTAAAATTATACCCGATTACGAGCCTGATCTTACTACACCAGTTATGATAGTTGGAGACTTTAATGTTGATGTCTCACAAAACCGCTCATTTCCCGACTTCATGCTCAGCGAGTTCAATTTGTCTTATATTGAAACTTATCCAATAACGTTAGGTAATACCTGTATTGATTTAACGTTTACCAGAAATCTCGATGTATCTTGTATGTCATTTGTGTCGTACTTTTCGTATCACAGACCTATAATTAATAAAGTTATATTCTAACACAATAATTATTTGTTTACTTGCTTTTATCCTAAATACGTACATAAATAAAAATATTTTATTTAAAAAAATATATAACCCGTTACATAAACTTATTCACGTACAACACACGGCCGTGTCCATGACACAGCCACACCCCATTTTTTTGATCCACCACCACGTCCCAAAGTTCAGCCTTTTGGTCCGGGAACAACCTGAATAGTATAATAAACATTTTTATGGCTCCTCTAATAGCCCTTGTGCTGGTTTTCATTTAGGTCCTAATACAAATATATTTTTTTATCGAGTTAAATAAGCATGTAAATATTTTTGTTTTATATTTCTGTCAAATACCGTTGAAATATTAAATATATTTTATGTATTTAATAATTAAGTTTGTTTTATGTCATATACATGGACATTATATATATACATATATATATTTATATATCATCAAGCAAACACAACTAACTAATACATTGTTTTGACCGCGTTATTACTTTCTTATATTAGTGGGTTAGAAGTAACTAATATTTACAACTTAGTCTAAGGATGTAAGATGATAAGGTTATTTTAGAGAAAGTTCCTCCACTCTTACGTGTTACGATAGTGGTAAAACCCTAACAAGAATACAGTTAGTGTGTAAACATTTGAAATGCATACCTTGGTTTTCATTAGAATAGACATTTAGTGCACCCTTTAGAAAACACAAAATATATTTTTGTGGTCAACATTGATCACATTTTACTAAATCATCAGTATTATTTCATAGTTATTGATAGTGTATATATATATATATTTCAAAAGTGACATTTGCAGATAACATGATTATATAATTAATAACTTATTACAGCTGTCAGATATCCACTTGTAGGAAAACTGGGGCTACACATTTGCTTGGCCATAAACACTGTATTACATCTAATCTCAACCTTTTCTTTTCGTTTACTTTTATTTGAAACCCAATTTGTGTATAAAAAAACCCCTCGGCATAGTATCAAGATTAACACGGTGAGAAGGCATGGCAAGGGGAAAAGAGATCCAAGTTTATCGACTGGATATATTCGTTTATCTTTTTTCCCTACGGGGATTGTATTGGATGGCGTTCCACAAAGAACCTCACCCACAAGCGCTGTGGTAAACAACACTAGGTCTTGTGTGGGTATGTGTGTGTGTGTGTGTGTGTGTGTGTGTGTGTGTATATGTGCATGTGGGCGCGTTGAAAGAAGGGAGTGTTCGTCTCATGTGTTATCACATCGGTTCACCAGTATTCACTCTCCGGCTCACATGTTATTTGCAAATCCGCTTCTTTTTTCGAGACACAAACGCACACAAAAGTTCACTAACTCACTCACTCCTTGACGATATCACGAGTGAATAAGGGAGAGAGAGAGGGATATAAAATAAAACACACCTCCCATCTAAAAGATCAATGAGCTTTGTGAACGAGATGAAAGCTAGACGACAGAAAGCTCCTTTTGTACCAATCTGTTAGAGAAAAATAACAATACTTTATGTAAAAAGGGAAGTGTGGATAGGTTCTCCTAATAAAGTTTCTGGACGTTTGTTGAAAATATACTGACTGATATTTTACAAGGATACAATATCCGGGGTCTTATTTTATGATCACCTCTAGATTATCCGAAAATTCAGGTATTTACAAATGTACAACAAAAATATTATACATATTTAATGTGAACTTTCTGATCCAACTGAAATGAATTCCTATCTCAGTAGGCAGACTAGACTAAGGTGTTTGATCCAACTGTCTTTACGTTGGTAAATATTTTAAGCATAGTATCCATGAATAAGTAATTGAGATATACCCCCAAACCCATGACTTAACGAGGCTGTTCCAGCAGCAGAATATCTCACGTAATTAATCCTCCATAACAAGAAACACGTCTTATTTATCTTCTCCATAGATTCAACAAACAACATGGTACTAATCATGACTACTAGATTGCATTAGAGAAGTCCTAGTCAAACCTTAAATAATGTATAATTTTATTAAAAACGTATGCCAATGTCTGAAAATTTAATCAAGTTAAATACAGCATGGTAAACGTTTAAACCATAGCTTAAAATGCACCGGAAATCAAGACATTTATTTCAGTGCTGCTCTGTGCTAATACATACTGCACTATTAGTCATAATTGTATTTAGGTAGATAATTTAAACAAACTCTACCAAATTATAAATGTCTTTCAAAACGTTACTGTTTTATTTTCCAAATTATTCTTCCTCGCTGCAAATCTCAATTTGCGCTTGTGTTGATTTTGTGTTCTGCTCTACTTTCCTCATATCTCCATCCCACTGCGCTCTTTATTCAACATCAAATATTCATATTAATAAATTACATATGTCATGGATAAGGTGAACTTTTAGAATATTTTTGAATTTTGGTTCTCTCTTAATAAATAAAGGAGATAGCGCACGCAAAGAGTTATTTGTGCCAAACTGAACGTAAGTTTTTCATAGTCCTACTAGTGTTTTGGATTGAATGTCTTAAGAGACTTGAGACAGCAGGGATAATTAATATTCCGTGGTTGATTAACAAACTAATTATTATGGTTTTAATTTAAGATACGTCAAAGGTACTGTTAAACTAAGATTTCAGACCTTTTTGTATTTTGGGTGTTATTCTGTTACCCGATTGTTCTTATAGTTGATAAATCCATTAGAACCATGCTTTAGTCTCTACAAAGTTTATTTAATTTTAATGTTTGAGACAACTCCGATCCAAGCATCCTATAAAATTAAGAAAATAAGAAAATCTTGCAATATTTTCTTTAGGTTTTACACTAGGGAAATTAATTCATTCTCTGAAATTGCGTGAATTTCTTGATTCTTGGTCAAAAAGTGTTATCCCTGTTACGATTAACTTTTTGAGTAATCTGAAGAAAAACTTATAGAACCGATTTATACATTTCATCATTGATGAATAAATAATAACATTTGTTAGAAATCCATTCAAGATCAAGGAACAAGTTTTTTCTGGGAAACGGCCGCAGCCTCTGCTTCAAATTAAGAATGAATTTCACAGTTAGAATTTATTGACGTGAGATTATCATCGAAATCGAGTGATCACTTTCAATATGTAAGTAAGGACTGTTCAGTTTTGAATTGGTATGTATTCCAAACGTAAACAAGCTTGCTTTGTTCTTATAAACTATGTTCAACTCTACATATGTTTGTGAATCATACTTTTTGCGTATGGACATTATAAAATACCACACCTTGACCTCACTGAGAAATAGGTGGCTTGTAGACCATCTCCAAATCGCTCTGACTACATGTGAACCAAATTCTCCAAGCAGATAAGGGACCAAAAGTGTCACATTTTCTATTAATTATATTTATTTTAATGATAATTATTTAAGAGTAAATTATTTTAACATGATTTATCTGTTCACTTTTTATAATATTATTCTAACATTTTATATTAAATGTAAATGAAATATATCAATAAAACGTATATACAAATGTAGTGTACATAGTTTCATTTCTACCTCCCAGCCCTCTTTTTAAACCGCAAAGGTATACTCAAAATCAGACTGAATTAAATGTATGGCTCACCAAATATTATTAATCTTATGGTATACCGCTTGGAAAACAAATTAAATAGCCCTCCCCTATACTATGTAAGCAGGGTAGTGTATAATAATGTAGTAAAACGTTATCTTATCACTGATGGGTGTTGATGGAGAACAAATATATTTTGTCTTCTTTAAAATGCTTTTCCTTTAATAATTTTACTCTACTTAGTATAAGAACTTACTTATGGTATATATTATTATATAAACTAAGTGTTCGACAGAAAAGTAAGAAATACATTGTCTTCACAAAAACAAAAAATGCTACATAGGCAAAAACTCTTTCTGAGCTAACGTGTGAGTTTTTTATTCAACAAAGTGTGTCTCGATTCTTCCTTCTCTCGTCTTATGACACACGTGACATCAAGCTGTTCACTAGGATTACCTCCCTATCACTTTGACATAAGGATGATTTGGACCCTTTTACAAGCTCATATCTTTCCTTAGTAGGGACTCTGTACAAATATTTGGGTTTCTAAAAATACAATAATTCTCGCGTTGATTTAGAGATTATAATCCCACAAATAGTGTTTCACGTTTATTGTTCATGATCGGGGAGAGATGAACATTCTACAAATAACAAATCGTATTGAGTGTATATTAACAATTAATGAATGTTTGAAACCTTTATTTCAAAGTAAATTTTAGTAATGTGTAGTAATGCTATTTCTTTATTTTTAATCTATATACAATAAAAAAATTTAAGGTTAAATTTCCAATTCATTATATTTTTAGGTCTATAAAAATAATAATTTGTCCTATTATGTCTTATAACATTATTTTAGACTTTGGACTCTTTTAATAAAGTAGAGGAACTAAATAGTATACCTAAATTTAAGCTTTGCTGTTTTATAATTATGTGTAGCTAAACACATATTCTTAAGATAATTTTGTTTCGATATTTCTCGAAAGTTTGAAGATAAAGGTATTGAAGCACTTTACTTAAAAACTAGCATTGCACTTGTTTCTGCCCAGGCTTTCCACATTTAACTAAACTGATATTTTAGGGATGAGAAAGGTATAATTTTGAAGAAATGTTGACCAATTTTATTGGAGGTAGAATGGGGGACACTGTTAAGGAAAAAACGCTTTTAGTATAACCAGTCAGGACTTTAAGGGAGCCACCTCGGTATGTGAGAGAAATTGTTGCGCAGACGTTTACCTCTAACGCAATAGTATTTAATTCTACCTTACGTTATTCTAAAATATGGTTTACGCCAAAATAAAGTCAAAAGTTTCTAACAGGATTATTTTTCCCTAACAACCCTAAAGTTTGAGTTTTATTAATATAAATAAATATATGAATATGTGAAACTAGCTCACTTTTAACTACCTTTTAAGCATATTTCGGGAGATTTGAAACTAGACTTGATGAAAAATGTCTCTTGGTCTGTCACCCCTCCCAAAAAATACAGTAATTTTTGGATAAGTTCACAAGTTTTCCTTTTTAACTTTAGGTTAAAAGTTTCGTAGTTTTTTACCCCTGGTTCTTATTGACATGGACAACGGCTAGTTTTATGTGAAGGGAAAAAGGGAGTATGTATAAGCTTGGGCAGAATAAAAAGTAGTCCATGAAAACGACACATCTCATTGTATTTTAAATAGTGTGGACTGACAGATTGAAACTTCCTCACTGACCGAAGCGGCTACCTTAACCTCAATCTCGGCTCCTACCCTCAAATAATATTAAGTGTGCTTGAAGTTTAACCTATGTGCCCACCGATGTGGGTATCAGTTAACTGTTTTATATTTATTTTGTTCATGTTAGTTAAATTAGAAACAGGGTGAAATATATTATTTTAGTTTATTTAAAGTAAAATACATGAGTATAGCTTATTATCATAGTATATTCAGTAACCTCCTGTGATCAATATATATGGCTTATAAGGAGAACGAATTATTGATACAGTTCAGCTGTCTCTCAAGTTTAGTTACTTCAAATTATTATTATATTATATTATATCTTCCATATTAATAAAATTAAGTGTTTGTCCATCGTAGCGTTGTGCAAGATCTACAGCAGGCAGAGGGCTGAAATTTAAATATTAGTAGCCCATGATCACGGACACGTTCCCCTGGATGCCAGAATTTTTAAATTTGGACATTTGTTTTACTAATTAAAAACTGTGTCTGAAGAAATAAAATAAAGGGTTTTTTGTTTGTTTGTAGCAAAGAATAGCGATGCCATGGGTAGCCACGTAATCCACTATTAGCAACGGGTACTTCTGCTAGTTTAAAATAAAATAAATTAATCACATAACATACTAATATTGATAAGACTGTTTTATTTTAGGGTCTACCTTCTTAAAAATATGGACTATGTAAATAATCTTGAAGCTATGTCCATACTTACTTTAAACATTGTAGTACAATACTAAAGATTTAAAGAGTCGGCCTCGCTGAAAAGAGTGCCTCATTTGTTTGTAAGAGTGAAGGTTAAGACTAAGTCTTTTCTGTGACCATCACCAGCTGTGCCTATTCAGGTTGATAGCAAATAGATTTTCTACGTGAGTGATCAGTAGTTAGTGGTGTGGATGAGGCAGAAATATTAAATGTACTGATGGCACATTAAGTGTCCTGTGTAGAGGCGAAGGAGGAGGACGAACTCTAAGATGTTGAAGAGATCTATTTATGATATTTTCACGCAAATCAGCTGTTAATCTAAGTATTCACAGCAAGTGCTACTAATAGTTCCTTGTAGGGTGTATTTTTGTTTAATTTGGCTATTAAAATGCTATAATCAGCTTAATAAGCGTAGTTAGCAATTACAAATGTATTATCTATCTGTTATTTTGCACACTAAGCAATTCTTGACTTCATCAGCTAATATTACAATGATGTTATTGAAAAGTTTAAGTTAATAACACCTTCATTAGAGCCTCATCTTATTCTCTAGGACAGAAAGGCGAAGAGAATATGGTGTGGATGTAGTTGATGTGAGTAAAGGTCAGTGTTTTTAAGTTCTTATAACAAAACATTTTTTGTTAAAAATAAATCAAATATTGGTCGAGTATTGAGTTTAATTTTTTCCCATGATGATATCAACCGTTCTCTAATATCTGTCAAGGTTGTCCTAAAATCTAATGAAAACTTTTTCTCTTCTATTAAAAAGTTTGTCATCTAGTGCTGCTATAATCTTGACAGATATTCAAGAACTGTTTATATAACCATGTGAACAAAAATTATACACTATGTTTCTACAGAAGCAATATTTTGTTTATTTTGGAAAAAACTTTTATTTTTGGTATAGAAACTGCAAAAACACTGATCTTTTATCGTGTCCACTACACCTCCACCCTAATTTGTATTGGTAAAATGAAACTAGATTATTATGTATTATAGTTTTTAAGTTTGTATTTTTTCGTTAAAACTGTCTTCGTTGATTAAAAGAAATATAAGCGTGTAGTTAAACTCTTCTTTTTTTCATGCATACAAGTCATGTTTTTATCTAGGCCAATTTTACTCCTTACTCTCCCTCGCCTTCGATTTCACTAAGGCCTTTGGGCTCCTTTATTTGGGGGAGTTTCTAATTATAAGCACCCAACTGAAATGTGATGATCACGTCTATGAACTAAACCAAACATGATTAATCTTTTTTTTTTTTTGCAATACCAATCCCAGCATGTGTATAATTGTTTCATGACTTCAAAATGAAGCCAACCATACAGATCACACACACATACGAGAGTTTATGATCCACCTTCTGGAGACGGTGATTGCAAAACGGCCGAAATGTGGTCATAACTGTCACCGAGTCGGCCATAATTGAGAGAAACACGTGACGTGAACCAAAGGAGAAATGATAGTGCCATATCAATACGGGAATAAAATGTTTAAGCTGTGGTGGGAGGGGGAGGGCTGGTCCGCTATAAAGCACATCCGATCCTAAAGCGCGCAAGGGTTTATAGGACAGAGGGCTAGGAGGGTCTGATAGGGCGGAGAGGAGAAGGGGGGAGGCAATCAATACATGATTCACGTGTGACCACACAAATCAGTACCGCCTCAGTTGAATCCATCCCGCCGGATCGAGCCAACACGTTCATTACTTCTACTGAATGTTGCCGTATGTTACTTTCCAGTATATGTTACCCGGCTACGTATGCAACAAACTCCCGTAAGCCATTGCGTCCAAAGAACTGACCTTTAATCAACAATATATATTTTATTTGAATCAGTTTAGTTTGTTTCCTCTGTGGAAGAGTTTTTATTCTTTGCGATGGAAAGGATAGTATTATATATATAAAGATATACGATATATATATATCTCATATATATAAGATATACGATATATATATCTCTCTCATATATATAAGATATACGATATATATCGTATATATATATACAACTAACAATGTAAATTGAAGATATATAAATCTTCAATTTACATCGTTAACTTTACCTTGTCTCCCTCAGCAAGATACTTTTTTTAATATCAAGACAAAAGATAGTTTTATTTAAATTAAAAAAGTATTTTAAAAGGACCGGCTACACGGAGCTGCATCGCGCCGCATTTTCCGGTGGAATGCTATCCATGTTTTTAAATGCAAATGGCTATAAGCAGCCGTACCGCACCGGCGCGGATGAATCATCGAGAGAGCATTTCTCGGTGAGGACCATGTAACCACCTACCATTGGAAACAAATGTTCAGGAGCTTCCGAACTTTGTTTTCATGCTAGCCATTAAGGACTGTAGGGGTGGGCGAAACAGTGATTTTAAGATTTCAATGTTCACAGTGACCTTGATTTTAAAATAGCAGTGATTTATACAAGTGATTATTCACAGTGATTACCAGTCACGGTGTCAGCACTTGTAAAACTAGGCGTTGAACGTGTGACGCTGTAGTCAATGTTTCCAACATTACGTACAAGATAGACAATATTATATACAACATTCCATTCGGCTCTCTGGCTATAAAATGCGGTGCGGGTCGGCTCCGTGTAGCCATAGAGTCTGAAATATAGCCTAGTCTTTACTTCAAAGCTTTTACTATAAAAAAAACTCTTCTAAGACATTCTTGAACAAACTCGAATCCACGACTTTATCAATATGTCATTTTCCTTGTCGATACTCTCGATCATGTCTCCCTCTTCTCCCTGACGTCCTCAACACACGTCTTCCTTAGTACTCTATTCTAACCGGTGTTTACTAGAATATACACAACGTGGAAAGAATTTCACTTATGAGAAAGCTAATCTTTAAAACACAGAGATTGGGAAGCTGGGATGTGATTGACTGTTTAACATTCTAGAAATTAAGGACGTATGTTTGACCAATGTCTAGCTCTTGCTAAGAAGCTAGTTAACCACTTGAATATTGTATATAACTCTTACTAAAGAGACAGTTAACTACATGAATATTGTATATAACTCTTACTAAGGAAATAGTTCACCACATGAATAGTATGTCTAACTTTAGCTAATGAAACCGTAAGAGAGTTTACAGCATATAATTTATAGTGTTTTTTTTAATCTAGTCTGGGCGCCCTGGGTATACCTTTTAACGCCTGTGGAAGGATTTTTTAATTATTCGTTTATGAAAATGGTGTGGAATTACTTATGTTTTATCCTCCCTTCCAAACAAGTACAATTAGTGGAGTATCAAAGTAATAATTCTAGCTAAATACGAACCCTAAAATGATGACCCGTTGCCAATATTCACCCCAAATAACCATTTCAAAAATAATATATTTTAAATTAAATTACTTATTTAACCTCCTCCCATAAGGAATTAAACGTAAAGATTTGAATCACGGTTTTTTCAATGGTTTGGGTGAAAATATTGAAAAATATCTGAACTCAGAGAGAGGGAATTAAAGAAAAATGGTGGGAAGGCGGTGGACTAGAACAGGATCGAGGTGTGAGAAAGAAAGAAACATGGACCTGAAGTACTGTCATCAGTGATATTTCATATCCTTATCTGGCCCAAAACTCCCCACCCATCAGCTTGTTCTCTCAGAGAGGTAAAAACTTTGTACTTCATCCCCCGACCTCTACGTCTCACCGTGGAGTGTGTTTGAGGTCATATTCCGAGCACGCACTGTCGTCCGAGGGTGCGAGGATATCCGTGTTAACAGTCGCCCACTACGGCCCACTGAGCACACTTGTCTGCCACTTAACGTTAAACTTCCTACGAGGCGGCTCTTTAGGTGGAAACTCCGTGTGAGCTCAACTTGAAACCTTCCGGTTTACGTAAGGTAGCACCAGTTAGAGTGTGATGTAAGGGAACGTGATATGATGTCCGTGTTCTTACATAAGATATCACTGGTTAGAGTGTGATGTAAGGGAACGTGAGATGATGTCCGAGTTCTTACATAAGATAGCACTGGTCAAAGTGTGATGTAAGGGAACGTGAGATGATGTCCGTGTTCTTACATAAGATATCACTGGTTAGAGTGTGATGTAAGGGAACGTGAGATGATGTCCGTGTTCTTACATAAGGTAGCACTGGTTAGAGTGTGATGTAAGGGAACGTGAGATGATGTCCGTGTTCTTACATAAAGTAGAACTGGTTAGAGTGTGATGTAAGGGAACGTGAGATGATGTCCGTGTTCTTACATAAGATATCACTGGTTAGAGTGTGATGTAAGGGAACGTGATATGATGTTCGTGTTCTTACATTTTCTATGATAGAAACCTTTTTTGGAACAAAGACATATTATCTTATTACAATAATGCATTTACCATCACTGGGATTCACAAGGTAAAAAGACATCAGACTAATATTTTTTTCCTGCATTGTGTCTTACTACCTATTCGGGCTATACGCCCATATACTAATCACTCTTATTTGTTAGGACTATAAAGATTTAATTTAGAGGAAGTGCAACAGGATTTGCATGGACAGAGGGTGGAAAATCACACTCAATGCGCCTGACTGGGATTGAACCCCGATATGCCCATCTCCAGCAGTCTAGTTATTGCAAGAGTAATGCCTTAAACAATGCAGCCACCAAAGTGAGTGGTTAAATTTTAAACACCATGGATCTTAGTTGTTTCTTTTAAACACGTGGTCCCTCTAGCAAAATGCTGGTGGATTCCAAAATATTAACACTTGTATCTACCTGTACTGGTGTTGAAAAGTTCAAAAGGCGTCAGTCTCGCAATATACTGGATTACTGGTGACAGGAAAGTTAAGGTTCTAGTCTTAACTAGGTGTACTTGAGTGGTTTTCAACATATATAATTTTTATCATTTTGATTTTCCCAGCCTCTCTCCACACTAATGCCAGATACACTATCTCCACATATCTAACCCATAAATCAACACGTTAGCAACCAACGTTTTAAACGTTCCGTAGACGTTGTATGAAGCAATCTGCCATAAGGAGGGAAGTTCTGTCCGTTTATTAGAAAAGATAACATTTACAGATAAAATTATAACACACATAGGTGTGCGTACGGGATGTGTTGGATGTGCTGGATGTTCTCAGGTACATCCTAGTATCTATAAAAAGTGTATTTCCATTTTAATTGAATCGCACAATATACTCTTTAAGATTTAAAATGTATAGTGTGTATAGTTTGTATTATGCACAAGACGCCGAATCAAGTAATAAAGAATTTTCATAAGGTTTTAGAAATTAATTTACATGAAGCCAGTGATCTTTTGGTGTAAGTAAAACTAAAAAAATATAACGACCCAACAGAACCTTGAATCAATTATGATTTTTAAATTGAATGGTAACAGGCCTCGTCAATTAGTCAACATTATGGAATTGAGGTATTTAAATCACACCTACACGGAAGCGCCAACTCATTTCTTGGAACCAGAAAATGAATAAAATGTCATCTGTTTCAGACAATCTCGGCTATCCAATAATGTATCTTGTTTTTGCTTTCTCGCTATCTTACAGGTAGAGAAAATATCGTGATCGTAAAAAAATCGAACTCAGTATGTTGATGAATCTTGACGTTTCATGACCCCCCTAACCCAAAAAAGTTGTTTTTGACTTACCGTCTGTTTGTCTGTCTGTCTGTATCTCCAACTGATCGGGCTAAAACTTGGTATCTAGAGTTTTCATAGGGTTGCCCCGAGGGGTTTATAAGAAGTGGATATCTAACCTTAAAATTAAGGATAGTTATACTGAAGGGCAAATGAGAAAAAGTCTATTTTCCCAAAATAGGCTATCGATTTTGATTAGATTTCATTTCTAAGCATTTATAATTATTCTAAACAAAATAGCTTCCTTCAATATTTTGGCAAAATTACTTTAAAAGAACCCGGTCTGATGCGTAAATTATATTTTTTATAATATCTCCTGAACTATTTTAGATGTGAAATTACTTATCGTTAAAAATATATAGGTTCCTTTATAATACAAATATTTTATAAGAAGCATAGTTTTATAAAACCAATAACTTTCAAGCTACACGTAAATATTTTTTTTTTACTTTTCGAACACTAAAGGTAAAGTATTGCGTTTGTAAAATAAACCTAACCCGAAATGATAATGGATGTCGACATCTCATGACCCCCCAAACCCTAAATAGTGGTATTTACAATGATGTATGTTTGTGTGTCTGTTTAAACTTAAAATTAAGATTAGTTTAAGAAAGGGCGAAAAGAGAAAAAATCTATTTTCTCAAAATCGACTCTAACGATTTTGATTAAAATTTGTATCTAGGCGTTGATTAAGATTAATAAATTGGCTATTTTCATTTTCCCATGAAAATTACTTTCGGGGTAGTTCACAGAAGCTGAAATTTACGTATCTCCACAACTATTTGAGATACTAAATAACTTATCATTGCAAAATTGTAGTACTATTAAAAACCAAAAAACTTTTATATGAAAATTATTTTTATAAATCCAACAGTTTCTGAAATATTAAAAAATACTCTAATACAATTTTGTGAGCTTAGTTGTAAGAAGATATTACTTAAGTTTTAACGCTATAATTCTCCAATGCCATAGAGTAATAAAATATAAGTAGGTCTCTAAAATTTTATGTTGTTTTTCCTTAATCCTTTTAGGAGAAATGTTTGTACAACAATGATCTATATCCATTTTAGAGTTAATAGTCAATATTTACATTTTTTACTAGTCAAAGTTTATAAATGAGAAATTTAATAGCAATGCGATGGCATAAAGATTTGCAACACCTAATAAAATGTCGAAATTTTTAAACAGAAGTTGAAATTTTAATACGAAGTGTTGACCCTTGTGGACCCAACATTGTGTTTTTATCGGTCCAAACATACAAATGAGGACACAAATTCTTTATAAACAAAATTATAAAATTTAAAACCGGGACTAATTTTTTTTATATAAGTATAGTGCAATTTATACTTGGGTTTGCTAGTGTATATTATTTCGTTTCACATATATTACGAGTTTTGAGTAAATGTCTCAATTTTCAAACAATATAGCGAGAAAGTTCGTGCGGAGTTCCGTATCATTTATTTGATTAATTAGAGTAAACATTAGTTGTTGATTAAACACACACATAGTTTTAGTAAAAATTTAGGGTGTTCGAAAATTAGGTATTTAAGAAGACATTTGATACATAAAGGGATGAAGATACTGGGTAGTGGAAGAGGTTGAATAATTGTGAGTTACATACCCAGTTCATAACACAAGAAATTATTGTTATGATAGTAAAATCTTGCAAGTTATGGTGGGAAGGACGTACATCCTGGATAGGATATTCTAGAACCTGGTCCAGGGTACCGACTTTCAAACTCAATGGGAATAAACCATTGTGAAGGCCTAGACGCAGATAGGAGAATAATATTAGAATAGATCTGAAACAAATATTGGGTAATAAGTTGGACTGGATAGACCTAGCTCAAGAGAGGGGTAGGGGTTATTGAGGTGGACTGGATTGAACTAGCTCAAAAGTGGGTAGGGTGTAATGAGATGGACTAGATTGAACTAGCTCAAGAGAGGGATAAGGTGTAATGAGGTGGACTGGATATAATTATTATTATTAGCACCACGTCTTACTACCTGTTCCGTTTGTACGCACTTACGCTAATGTGTAATGGTAGGGTGATTGTGAGATGAAATGGAGGACCTACAGCTTAACGTGGGATCCGAACCACGGTAGAGGCCTGGCATTTCATACATTCACAAGTTGTAATTAATACACGTATTGACAGAGGTGAAGGAAGGGTTTGTTAATCAGATAAATCTGTGCCAGTACCGAGGATTGAACCCCGGATCCCCAGCACAGAAGTCCGACACCTTACCCCTAGACCACCAGGTTACCATACTGGATATAACTTGCTCAAGATAGGTCTAGAGTGTAATGAGGTGGACTGGATATAACTTGCTCAAGATAGGTGTAGAGTGTAATGAGGTGGACTGGATATAAATTGCTCAAGATAGGTGTAGAGTGTAATGAGGTGGACTGGATATAGCTTGCTCAAGATAGGTCTAGAGTGTAATGAGGTGGACTGGATATAACTTGCTCAAGATAGGTCTAGAGTGTAATGAGGTGGACTGGATAGTACTAGCTCAAGAGGTGGCTGGCGTCAATTAACTTTAAAGTTCCTAATTCCGTATAGTTGATAAGTAATTATAGGTTTAGTTAAGATTACTTGTTTGTTTGATGAATACAAATGAGTTTTCTTCATACTTGAAATTGTTATTTATAACTGGCCGACCAAGCCCCTCCTGGATGCCTTGGTGCTCTCCGGGTGCACACCCTAGTGAACTTTACTGCACATGACTCTGATTAAAGTTGACATGAGAGGTTTATCCAAATGTATATTTCGCAGTGAGTAATAGTTTCCTATTTTATTTCCTTTTGCGAGAGCTTCTTTATGTCCAGAGCAAGTTCAGTTGACTTTTAATACCGTGACCGGGAGGAGTATTGAAAATAGTCAAAGGAAATTAAATTGTCTGTGAGAAATTTTAATTGATATGAAGCACATTACTTTTGTGCTTATGAGATGATGCTCTACCCAGAGATTTCAGTTGGCAGCACATGGGTTTGTTAATCTACTGGTCTAAGTCTCAAATCCCTGTCAGGTTTAATTTTACATTAGCATCGTAAATGTTTTATTTAGTGCTATCTTTTTCAAGAGATTAACAAGCCTTAGTAGCTTTTCAACATATAATTTTGAATTAAAAAAACACTTCTACCCAGTGTGATGGGTTTTCACTGGAATTACTCTACAGTGAATATAATAGAATGAACAGACAAAGTTTGAGGCCAGCAAATACTACAAGTAACACTACGTCCTGCATTGTGGCTAAACCTAGACATTATTATTATACACAGGATTTAATATGAACTACTTTCTTTCAGCTTGTAGTCATTAAGGTATTTGGTTTTGATGTGATTTTAAAAACTCACATTACATTTGAAACAAAATCATGGATCAAGTAAAGAAAAGAAAACTGCAATGCAGGTACAGTCCAGTTTTCACATAAAAAAAAACCTTATTTGACAGCTATAAAAGAAAATAGATTCATTTTTTATCCAGTCATACATCATGCCATATGATCTTCAGCTAGTACTTTAGATATATTTCATCAATACCTATTAAATAAATAATAAAAAGGTGATATGTTATCAATTTTTTGAACCCATACGATTATGTTTGTATTTTTTAAAAGGCTCTTCAAAAGAAAATTACGAGTGAAAAAAATACAAACATAATCGTATGGGTTCAAAAAATTGATAGCATATCACCTTTTTATTATTTATTTAATAGGTATTGATGAAATATATCTAAAATACTAGATGAAGATCATATGGCATGATGTATGACTGGATAAAAAATGAATCTATTCTCTTTTATAGCTGTCAAATAAGGTTTTTTATGTGAAAACTGGACTGTACCTGCATTGCAGTTTTCTTTTCTTTACTTGATCCATGATTTTGTTTCAAATGTAATGTGAGTTTTTAAAATCACATCAAAACCAAATACCTTAATGACTACAAGCTGATATATATAAATATATATGATATGTATCTACCTGCGCTTATATTAAATGCGTGAGTTTTCACAAATTTCTAAAATGTTCACAAATAAAACCCCTGCAAAGCCATTAAGGTGTGAGGGACGAAAGATTGTATGTTCTCAGAAGTTCACAGCACACAGGCAAGCGTGTCACTGGTGCGAATCTGTGACTCAAGAGAGAAAAACATAAAGAAGAGGTAAAGAGAGGAATACAAAGAGAATGAGGGGTGAATAGGAAGAAAAGGAGCAGTAAAAGGAAAAAAATCTGGAAAGAAATGCAGACGAAGGTAAACATAGAGGGATAGAGAGAATAATGTGTTTAAGAACAGAAGAACATGTTACCCCTGGTGTCCTACTACCCTAAAAGGCATGTAAAGTGGGCCCAATAACAGTCCTTCATTCCTTACTAAACCTCCCTTACCTATTTTCTTTCCAGGTCAGACCTGCGGGCGATATAATTCCGGGACAAGAGTCGTCCAATACGACTCTAACTTAGAGGGGGGAAAAACCCAGCGGCACCAGCATTTTCAAACACCCTCATTTACACAACTATAAAAGCAGATTAAACGGGGCTATACCCGAGAAGTAAAAACGAGATAGAGCAATATTTTGAAATTAATATTGGAATTCCCAGTCGTCTGGAAAATAAAGGTGTAGTTTTAGGGGCGAGATATTTGATGCGGGTAGAGCTTGAATGATTTTGTTTATGAGATAGTTAAGTCAGGTTTATAACTCCTTGTAATAAATAGCATGGCGTTGGCTTAGGAAGATACCAATATGAACGGCTTTATAAGATTTCAAATAAAGAAATACGTTAAAAATACGCAGTTGATTAGAGTTTATATAATTTTGTGTCGACCAATATAATACTTTGATGGAAGCTATTTTATATTTGATGTACACTTTTGAAAAACAAAGGGTTAGCGAACCTCTTGTTCAAAATGTAATACTTAATATTAAATATTTTGACGAACACTACAAACTATTTATTTAGTGGTTTAAGATATGGGTATTGGTAACGGTTTATGTTCACTTTATCGCGACCTCTCTGAGAAAAAAATTATGATGATCGTTAAAATATCTAAATAGATATATTGATAGATGTCGACGTTACATGACCTCATGAAACCGAGAAAGTGCTTTTTGCGATGTCGTTTGTCTGTTACTGGAACTAGAGCTGAGACAATTTCACCAATTAGGCTAAAACTTGTTATTTAAGGCTTACATAGGGTTTCTCAAAGGTGTTTTTGGAATCATCTACCGAGCCTTAAAATTGAGGATAGTTCACTTAAGGGCAATAGAGAAAAAATAGATTTTCTTGAAGTTGGCTCAAAATATTTTGATTTAGATTCGTATTTAAGTACTGTTCAAAATCACAAATAAGTTAGTGCATCTCATTTTCCCATGAAATTTTCTTAGAGATTACATTATATAAGCGGATATATCTCCAACTTTGATCATTTCTCCGCATCTTTTTGAGAGTTGAAATAACTTATAATTGCAAAGTTATGGTACTCTTAAAAATAAACAACATTTATTTAAAAATAATATTTTATGAATTATAGGTAGATATTATTTTAAATAAAGCTTTGGGATATGGGGAGTTGAAACTGCACAAAAAGATAATAGGCCTATAGTTATCTAAATATGTCGGTTATTTTATATGCTCTTTATTGAAGTGCGATGTTCTTTTTATTGTTTTTTTAAGAATGTATATTATTTTGTTCTATATCTTCTGAACTGTTAGTTAGTATGTTCTAGATAAAGGAGCAAGAAAATATGCGCGTTACTCTTATCATTTGTTTTAAAAGTAGATGCACAAGACTTTCCAGGGAGGGAGTCTATGAACCACATTTTGAGTACAATTAAACCCAGGTTCTCACTCAAATTCAAACAAATAAGCAAGCAGACACCTGTATTTGCCATACTGTTGGCTACTACAGTAAGTTTAGTTGTTATAGTATTCTTCTATTGAAAGAGCGAAGGGAATGACTCACAAGATAATCTTTATGTTAGTGGATAAAAATATATTATATGAATAATTAACGCGAATATGAATAAGAATATTTGTATAAACGTTCTTAATATTACGTTGTTTTTTAAATATTTGTCAATATTGTATTTGTTTTTTAAGGAAGCAAGTCTTCATAATTTGAAAATTTAAAAATGACAACTGGATCCGGGAATCAAACCCGGGACCTTTAGCTTAGTACGCCAATGCTTTGACCACTGAGTTATACAAGGATCCTTCCATGTCCAGGGTCATTATTAACTCATATTTTAAGGCAGAGTCTATTATGGACGTGTGGAAATCTTTGGTTACAAACGTGTGATTTTATTAGGATCACGAGCTATCAGATAACGCAGCCACCTTCGACTCGGTAGTTGTCTTAATGCTGCCACTTGTACAATTATTATAATTGTAATAGATTGCATATTTAAGAATCAAATAGCCGAAGCTATTATTTATGCTTTTAGTGAGGATTACTCCAACTATATATCATACTAGCAGCCCAACCCGGCTTCGCACGGGCATAATAATATAATAAAAGAAAATACACAATGTTTTACAGTGAGTTTCT
>CABFOV010001378.1:0-10344 GCA_902141375.1 Timema poppense
GTACTGTAGTGTTACTAGTGGGGGAGGTTCACACGGTACTGTAGTGATTCTAGTGTTGTAGATCAGACGGTACTGTAGTGATGCTGGGGAGGGAGACCCCGCGGGAAGCTTGACAGTTGCCCTGTGTTGCCACAATGGAATGAGGAGCCGTGTTGCTTCAACAAGCTTGGTTTCCTTCCCTTGCACGATTTTGTAGCGGTGCCATAATTACAGCGGTACAGTCCTACATCCACCCACATGTACAGTCAAATAAGAAATATTATCTCGCTTCAGGCGGTGTAATACTATCCCATTAAAGCTCATTTTTTACTTTCTCGTATCAAGAGAAAGTATTGTATCTTGAACAAAATCGATCTTGAGATTATGACAAAAATTTACGTTTTATGTGACCAACTACCCAAATAAGTAGTTTGGAGCTTCACTCCATTGTTTAAAAATAGAGATTTAAAAAAAATCAAAACTCGTACTTTATGTGAAACGAAATAATTATTTTAGACTATTAAACCTGGGCACAAATTGCGCTATATTTACGTAAAACATTATTTGACTCAAGGTTTTAAATTTCTAAATTTTATTTTTTAAGAATTAAAGTCCTCATTTGTATATTTGGACCAATAATAAAGATCAATATTGGGCCAACAAAGGTCAACACTTCGTTTTAAAATTTTGTGTTCTTGTTAATATTTCGGCATTTGAATAAGGGTTGAACGTCTTATGGTGATCGCATTGCTATTAAATTTTCATTTATATATTTTGACCAATAAAAGAGGTAAATATTGACTATCAAGTCTAAAATGATATATAGAGAGATCATTGTGTTACAAACATTTCCTATAAGTGGTTAAAGGAAGAAAGCATCAATTTATTGAAATACTTATTTGCTTACTCTTTGGCATTGGAGAATTATTGTGTTAAACCTTAAGTAGTATCTCTTCACAACTAAAGTTCACAAATTGGTATTAATATATTTGCAAATATCTCAGGAACTTATTGTTTTTATAAAAATATATTATAAATACAAGATTTTATTTTTAATAGTACTACAATTTTATAATGATAAAGTTATTTAGTATCTCAAATAGTTGCAGACGTCCAAAAATTTCCGCTTCTGTAATGTACCTTAAGATTCATTTTCATGGGAAAATGAAAAATCAATTTTATTTATAATCTTAATCAACTCATTGATACGAATTTTAATCAAAATATTTCGAGCTATTTTGAGATTTTTTTTTCTCTTTTCGCCTTTTATTAAACTACTCTTAATTTTAGAGTTAAACAGACATACAGACAGAAGGCAATTCAAAAATCAATTTTATGGTTCGGGGATTCATGAAATGTCGACATCCATTAACATCTCGGGTTAGATTTTTTTTACGGTCTCAATACTTAACTTTACTAAGTGTTCGAAATCTAATATATATATATTTGCGTATAGTTTGAAGGTTATTGGCTTTATAAAAATATGTTTAGAATAAAATATTTTTAACATATATAGACCTACATATTTGCAATGCTAAATAATTTAATATCTCAAAGATTTACGGAGATATTATAAAAAATAATAATTTAAGCATCATTTTATAATGTTGATCAATGAATAGAAATTAAATAAAATTTCAAAATTGGTAGAGCCAATTTTGATAAAATTGATTTTTCTCTTCAATCCCTTTAGTAAACTGCCCTTAATTTTAGGGTTAGATATCCAATTCCAAAAATCCCTCAGGGCAACATTATTAAAAGTTTTATCCTGGTCGGTAAAATAGTTAAGGCTCTACTCCGAGGTACAGACAGGCAAACCGACGGAAATTCAAAAACAACTATTTCAGATTCGGGGGGTTATGAAACGTCGAAATTCATAAAAAATCTCAAGTTCAATTTTTATAACGATCCCAAAACTTTCTCTGCCTGTATATCTGTCCCTAGCCACGGATTAAAAATTGTATGATGTACTTTTTTCAAAATCAATATTGTGATTGAATATGGCCAGACCACAATCTTTTTTTTTACTGTAAACATTCAGGGGTAAATTACTGATTATTAATTTTTCTAATTCAAAATTTTTTGAAACTGGCTTTAATTATTTTGTTTAAAATACATATCTAGTATTTGTTTAATATGGAATATTGTACTGTGTAATTGGTTTTTGGTCAAAAATTCGTTGAATGGTTGTTTACTGCGAGGGAACTTTAAAAAATTCTAAATATTTAAAAAATTTCTCTGACGATTTTGCTCAAATTGTATATATAGCAATTGTGCGGTATGACAAAAACAACATTTAATTGTTTTTGGGGTAAAAACTCATTTTTGGGTAGTTTACTGAAGACTGATTTTTAAAAAACTTGAAATAATTGACAAATGACGCTAAAGATTTTTTCTTTAAAAATGGGTATCTTGGGAGTTTTTGACATGTGAAATAACAGTATTTGCTTATTTTTGGGTTTAAAACTCATTTATGGGTAGTTAACTGATGACTGATTTTTAAAATCTTGAAATAGTTTACAAATGTTTCAAATGATTTGCTTACAAATATATATTTTGAGAATGTTTGACATAACAAATAACTTTGTGTAGGTGACCTGGTGGTCTAGGGCTAAGGTGTCAGACTTCTGTGCTGGCGGCCGGGATTCAATCCTCGGTCCCGACACAGATTTATCTGATTACCAAACCCTTCCTTCACCTCTGACAAGACATCTTGTGAATGTGAGGAATGCCAGGCCTCCACCGTGGTTCGGATTCCACGTTAAACTGTAGGTCCTCCATTTCATCTCACAATCACCCTACCATTACACATTAGCGTAAGTGCGTATAACCCGAACGGGTAGTAAGACGCGGTGCTAATAATAATAATAATAATAATAATAATAATAAACTTTGTGTACTTATTTTACATTATACAAAAATATACGGATTAAATCATCTTTTCCCTGTTTTACATCTTCGATCTTTTTGAAAAAGTACACCCAGTCTTAAAGAACTGTCGTATTGCTGTGGATAAGACTAGTCAGAAACTACCGTCTCCACTAAGTCCAAACAAATGTGGGATACACTAAAACAATGGATAATTCTATCATATCTGATTACAAACATAGGCTTGGGATGAAGAATGAAATTACCGACTAGATGAACTTAAACATAAAGTTGAAAAGCGTCAACGATGTGTCTCACTAAAGCGGGTTCTATTCTCCAAGATCTTGAAGGACTACAACAAATGGACTTCCCAGACCCTTTTATCATAAAACATTTGTCAGTAGTTATGTGTGCTAGTTATTTAGTGTATGCAATCATAACACCTCCGTACTCTTTCAAAGAAATTCATCCCGAATCAGTTTAACCAGTTAAAGGCTAACCACCAGCCAAACGAGAAGAACATGATTTGGATTATGACGAAGCTGCAACCCTGGTGTATTAAATTATCTATTCAGTTGGTACTGTTTATGTTAACGGAAATTATAAACACTATTATAAAATGCATGAATTATCCCGCATGCACCTTGATGGACATACAAATATATTGATCCTGATTTTAGAGAGTATCATCGTACATCTACTCCTGGTATTTACTGACAAAATTCTTGATTGGGTTCAGGAGAGGACGATGGAATTATTTTATTACCTAATCTAGAGGTCTTCTGGACCAAATATATTATATAAAATCGATTTAAATTAGGATCTTTTACATTCTGCCATCGGTATAGTGCCTAAAATCGAAAAATAGAACACAATTTGACTCTCATCAAGGGATTTGTACTTATTCATCTACAATATTTTGTAAACTTCAATACATGTAATACGGTACTAAATGGCCTCCTTATAGGGTATATAGTTTGTAATCAAGTTGTTTCCTATACGATTAGTATACGCCTGTATTACAAGTCTGGCAGAGAGTCCTACGGGTTCAAGGTATGGACGAAGCTGAGTAGCCATACAAGATTGATATTGTGCCAGGACTATCATTCTTTCACTACGTGCATCCACATCAAACCATAAATTTATAAGTTCACTAACATCCGATGAAAGATTTGAATGCCCTCTTATCTAAACGTGCAATATCGGATCTGTGTTATACATTTAACAGTCGTACACAAGGTGTTAATTCCTTGACTGTATACATCCTATTCCCTTTCATCTGCTGGGTTGCAGTTATGGAAGATGTCAGACAAGTTCGTTTTGAAGGGGGCCCTAACATGTTGCTACGAAAGGCTTTGGTACGCTTTGTTCCTAAAATTGTCTAAAGCAGACAATGGATGACCTCACAATTTATTTTCGATAAACTGCTCTACAAACTCAGCGATCTAATCCATAGATTACTCCTCCAAAGCCACATCTACAAACAGAAACCCCGCATTTATCCTAAAGAGATAAGTTAATCAACCTACTAATGATAGGGATGAATTAATTAGTCTACATATAACAAATGGTGTACTCATCCCCAAAATATGATGTTTTTTAATGATGTGATATGACCTTGTAGATCAGCGCTATAGTGGTATTAGGGATGCCTACCAACTGCTCGTCGGAGATCGTGGAAAACTGAGAAGGCAAATATAAGCTGTATTTTCTGTCAAAGGAGACACCGACCAGATAGAATATTTATAGCTTTGTCGCGGGTAGGTAGTCGTTATGCCCAATCCAAAGATAGTATTTTACTATCCAAATGCTCCCTACATATCCCAGCAAAGTAACCGCTTATTCGCTTTACATGATGATGCTTCATCGCTTACTTCGATGAATACTAATGATTTTATCGTAGTTATTGGTTTGTAATATTTATATAACAGCAATTTGAGGGGAAATGTTAACAACACCAAGAGACACCTGCCACTGATCAATAAGCGAGTTATAAAGGAAGGGTCTACCTACAAAATCAACTTAAACAGTTTTACACAGTATTAAGTGATCCTGATCCTGTACGCAGCTTAGGTCTACTTTATAGGATATGTACCTGCATTCGAATAATGAGAAAATGGGAAAGAATTTTCTCAAAAACTACCCACCGTACACCAATAGGGATTTGAACTTCAACTTCACCATCACATACATTCCGGTCTAATACAAGAGTGACATGTTAGACCAAACATATCCATCTTGCAGCCCTATCCCTGACATTGTACTCTCCGTTAACCCTATGATAAGCCAACATGCAATGCAACCCTATTATTATTTTTATAAACGTTGTAGAGATACAATATTTAAGCATTTGACCTACTTTGAGGAAATTTGAGGTTGGTGTATCAAATTTTTACTTTTTACATCAGTGATTAATTTCCAAAAGTATCTGAATTTGAGCACATACGTATCACATCACATCACATCACATCAATTTTTTCCCGTAAAAAGTTCCAAAAGAACCAGCTTAGCTTACGAACACACATTTTTCAACAATCATGTAAGTGCCCTCGGCACAAGAGTTAAAGACTGACAATCACATAATTGCCACAAATAAAGGGTTTTACATTTTTGATAAGGGAATATAAGGTTTTTATTATTTTCGTACACACGTGCCTACTCTTTACTTTTTGTTATAGTAATATACTTAGCTATACTTATTTTTACTCAAGATAATGAGAATACAATACTATTGTTTTTAAATGTTTCCCACTCAGTATTTGTAATGTTCAATGTGCCACACTCAGTATTTGTAATGTTCAATGTGCCACACTCAGTATTTGTAATGTTCAATGTGCCACACTCAGTATTTGTATAGTTCAATGAAGCCTTCCTCTTTAGTATTTGTAATGTTCAATGTGACACACTCAGTATTTGTAATGTTCAATGTGCCACACTCAGTATTTGTAATGTTCAATGTGCCACACTCAGTATTTGTATAGTTCAATGAAGCCTTCCTCTTTAGTATTTGTAATGTTCAATGTGCCACACTCAGTATTTGTATAGTTCAATGAAGCCTTCCTCTTTAGTATTTGTAATGTTCAATGTGACACACTCAGTATTTGTATAGTTCAATGAAGCCTTCCTCTTTAGTATTTGTAATGTTCAATGTGACACACTCAGTATTTGTTATATTCAATGTGCCACACTCAGTATTTGTTATATTCAATGTGCCACACTCAGTATTTGTTATATTCAATGTGCCACACTCAGTATTTGTTATATTCAATGTGCCACACTCAGTATTTGTATAGTTCAATGAAGCCTTCCTCTTTAGTATTTGTAATGTTCAATGTGACACACTCAGTATTTGTTATATTCAATGTGCCACACTCAGTATTTGTTATATTCAATGTGCCACACTCAGTATTTGTTATATTCAATGTGCCACACTCAGTATTTGTTATATTCAATGTGCCACACTCAGTATTTGTATAGTTCAATGAAGCCTTCCTCTTTAGTATTTGTAATGTTCAATGTGACACACTCAGTATTTGTTATATTCAATGTGCCACACTCAGTATTTGTTATATTCAATGTGCCACACTCAGTATTTGTTATATTCAATGTGCCACACTCAGTATTTGTATAGTTCAATGAAGCCTTCCTCTTTAGTATTTGTAATGTTCAATGTGACACACTCAGTATTTGTATAGTTCAATGAAGCCTTCCTCTTTAGTATTTGTATAGTTCAATGAAGCCTTCCTTTTTAGTATTTGTAATGTTCAATGTGCCACACTCAGTATTTGTAGTTTTCAATGTGCCACACTCAGTATTTGTATAGTTCAATGAAGCCTTCCTTTTTAGTATTTGTAATGTTCAATGTGACACACTCAGTATTTGTAATGTTCAATGAAGCCTTCCTCCTCAGTATTTGTAATGTTCAATGAAGCCTTCCTCCTCAGTATTTGTAATGTTCAATGTGGCTCTTATAATCAAACGAGATTGACCTGCCTACGTTTGGCCACTCTACCACTGATGTAGCTATAAGCCACTCTCGCCCCAAGCACAGAGCGCGCCCTTGACTCGGATCGAACTCGGCGGTCACTCCTAGTGACTGGTACCACGCCACGAATATTTCACTATGCTGGACGAGGGATAAATGACAAGGGGTGGAGAGGGAAGGTTTAAAACTAAAGGCAGTTTATTTTTACGATCTAACATAATATTATGTGATTTACTTAAATAGTCAATCAATGTTCCAGAGAGAACAAACGTCTAGGTACTAAAAGGCAGGGGTGCTCAATAAATAGTTCATCCAGGGGTGTCAAAATATTTCAATTCTTACTTTCCATTTAAGTCAATTTGAGTTATACCTATATTTCTCAATCCAACCCACAACAACTAAATATCTATGTAATATGATTAGCAAAGGCCCCTTGCCTTTCATTTTAAAAGCTGTTTTGACATTTTTTATTCTTTCTCGTGACTCCTTGAAGAGAGGAAGTGTTATCGCACTAAAAAATATCTTAATTCGAGATTTTGTAATGGATTTTGACATTTCATGACCCACTTAACCTAAAAAATTGGATTTTGTTTGTCTGTCTGTATTAAGCCTTGATCTGAGACTATTTTAACAACAAGTTGTATCTAGGGTGCTCATAAGAGCTTTGGAAAATTAAGAATTAGAAATGCACACATTTTTTTTATTCAACAGTATGCATTATGTTTTATAACATAAACATAATGAATTCTTTACAAAACCCACAATAATCTTGGACGTTGTAGAGGAGTACTACATTACACCAGGCTAACACCACGAGTATAATTTAAACAAACTGAATCTACACCACAAATTGCGTTCTCTAAGTACCAATAAAAAGCTACGAGTATGCGACATGCGTGCGCTGTAACAGACAAACGCACAAAATAAAAATACGCTACAGAAGAGACGCCACATCTGAAACGCGCAAATGTTTCAAACACAATTTTATCTTTTAATTGAATAACTAATTGACACGAATTTCCGTGGCCACATGGTCTAAGGTGATACGCTCACAGTAGATTAAATTTACGATAGCGGGGAGATCAAGGTTCAAATCTTGGTCGGGTGTAATGAGAGTGGTTTTACAAACAATTTTCCACCCTTCCTCCATGAAAATACTGGTACACTTTCTCTAAATATAACTTTAATAATACCTAAAACCATATGTGTAATTAGTAAATACTCATATAACCCAAACGGGTTGTAAGATGAGGCGATAAAAAATGATTTTATAGTTTTAACTTTACATCCATTAGTTTCCAGCCTGCGGTCAGGTTTTATTCAAGCCATATATTCTCCACTACCATCTTGCTAGGCCTGTCGTAGCTTCATATGCCCTATAGTTTAATTTAAGTCTAGAACAGTCACAACATCCAGTCCCCACCTGTTAGTTTATCACTGTAAAAGGGTAAACCCACATCTCACATATGATAACTTTTTGTGCCATGCTTGGAATCGAACCTGGAACCGTTATCTCAGTAGATAAACACGCTACCGACTTATTATTTAGAACTGCGTCTTACTACCCATTCGGGTAATACGCTTAATTAGGCTAATGGATTAGGAATTGGGAAGGTTGGATTTAAAGGAAGTGAGCCTACATTTGCATGGTAGAAGAGGGGAAATCCAGCAAGATTCAAACCTCGATGTCCCCGTCCTCGTCAGTCTAACTCATCAAGACTGGCGCGCTAGCTAAATACGCTACTGAGCCGGGTTATTATTTTTTCATCGGGCAATTGTAGATCTCGATCAACGCACCTCTATCGATACTTACTCGAATGACTGGTATCTACAATAGCAGCCATTGATGCAAACTTGATTATAGGTTATGAATGACCAATATTTAAGCATATTTAAATGTTCTATAAAAACAGTAGTCCCCTACAAAAGTTGAATTTGTACTAAAACGATGGGAAGTTAAGGTCATACCAAAAAACCGGTACCGTCAAAATGGGACGAAGGTCTATGGTAAACCTAATCAGAAGGAAGTAGCAAGTAGCCTAGCAGGGAACACTTCTAGAGTCCATTCGCCATTGGAGTGGTGGTGACTGATAGTGAGCAGATCATGTAAAACGGTTAAAACAAAAAAGTAAAAAGAAATAATTGTTTGTTGTGAAAGTTTTGAGTGCTAAAGTGATCACAGATCAACACATGGCCTTGCAAATCAGATGGTTTGGCGAATCGATACATTAATATAAATCTGGTAGCTGTTACTATCTGTCTATTGACACCACTCTTATCGAGGTTGGGGTATAGCTATATAGTAATTACAGTGAGGGCAGGATGCGCGTTATCCCCAATACGAGTTTGACGGGGTTTACAACCGCTAAGAGTGAAAATAGGAACTGCACATTAATTTATTTATTTACTCGTGAAATGGAAGGAATATAATCAGTTCAATACTAGCTACTGGGATTAAATCCTGGTCTATCATATCATTCACTTATACCAGACTACTCACTACATGCTATTAGTGTTACATCATTTTCCCTCTTATTATTCACATACACAAACCCCTCATTATTAGTATAATCGTAGAAAATAGTGTTTCATTCCTTAGAAAATCAAAATTGTACTGGTATACTATATCCTAATGTTTGACTACGTGGTTAGTGTACCGTGTAACGATCCTGTTAGTGTAAAAGAGAAATAAAGTCTGTGCGGTACATATTTTATTTTTGGTTGAAAAACTATTTGTAGTATTTTAATTTACAAACACATTTTGTTTTAAAATACATTATTTGTTGTTGGGAGATTTCATAACATTTTTATTTCCATAAAACATCCTAGTGAGTTTTATTGGGGTCCTACTAATATAATATTAAACCTCGATAAATATGACAGTATGCTGTATATTGCAATGTGAATATTAGAGAAGGTCTCCAGCAAAGTATATTGTATATTTAAAAACAGAAGTTTTTTTTTATCCAAGAGGGATCAAATTTCTTCCTAACAAAATCAAATAAAATGTTTAAAACTAAAGTTTGCGTCAAGAGACTACGCTTCTTTTTTTGGTTAAGGAATTTTTTTCCACTATACTCTACTTTGTGAATACGTTTCATTGGAAATGTAAAACAGTAAAATGGCTCAAATGGTCTAAGGCGTCACACTTGTGTTATACTGACCTGCTGAAGATGGGGAGATAGGGGTTCAAATCGCGGTCGAGGCTATATGGTGGTTTTTTCTTAAATGGTTTCTCACTCTCCTTCTACGCGAGTGCGGATAGAATACCTCTAAATCCCTTTATTGTGCATCCTATCCTACTAGATTAACTATAATATATGCGTATAGTCTAAACAGGTATAAATACACGGTGATGAATAAATCAAATATAATGGGAATAATTTATTTTCAACATAAAAATAAATCATTTCGTTTAACAAATATAGCTATGCATTAGAGCAAGGGAGAGGCAGCTCTATTTAGTAAAACGTAACAAATTCTTCATTTCATGAACCGTGTCAGTGTCATCG
>CABFOV010001378.1:10606-24311 GCA_902141375.1 Timema poppense
GACGGATATAATAAAAGTTATACACTGGTTTACCTTTCTCTCTTATTAGTAATGAGCTTACAAATGCGTATTTTTGTGGTTTTAAGCTAGTTTATAAATCTGTGCTGATGTAGTTATAAAAAGCTGTTTGTAAATAAAAGTTAAATTTTTGAATAAAAATCACTTTGATAACAGAGAAGGAGAGGTTTGTTTTGGTATGGTTTGATGTTGTGTCAAAGTAAATATCTATCCTATTATATTCTTGCTCCATAGACTTTTCCTCTTAAAGCCAAGACATTACAGTGTGTGATTTGGTGACGACGTGATTCACTTCAACCCGTCTTTATTTTATTTTCAGTTCACATTTTTTCCGCCTGCAGTATTAACGCAATTGGTTGTGCGCTGTAGTCGGTGATTTGGTTACTCTTTCCTTGTTCGCAATCTTTACACCTGAAATGTTAACGCAGATTGTTGGTGGTAGTAGTTTATAGATTTTTTTAAAATTCTTTCATATCCTCGAATTTGTATCTGATAAAAAAAAACCTGTACATATTCATTCCTTAACTAACACAATTTAAGGTTGATTTTAACAACTTCGTGTTGAGGTCTTAAGAACAACAAATTAGGTGATGAAAGGAAATTAAATTTCAATTTTTAATCTCCCTGTTGATCTTCAGCACAAGAATTTGTAAGTATGGAACCCACATTTTCATTCCTAAAAGGGCATTTATTCCAAATAGTTAAAGAATAGCCATTTCAAAGCTACTGCAATTTTTACCGATACAAATGATATAAAAAGACAAATTTGTTCGGAAAGTTGGATTCACTTTATTATGAAATATTTCGTGTTGGGTAGATACTGGCGTATCATAGTTTAACTTGGGAAAGAAAATCACTAAAAACGAGTAATGATTGATAGTTTTTGAAATTATAGCCGTTTAATTTTTTTTATAATGCTCAACACAATGATTAATTGAAAATGGCTGGCCTTCACTCTAGAAATTTTTAATACAGTTTGCAGTACAAATGTATCGTCGCCCAGCGGATGCCCGAATGTACTAATCGTGATTCCTTTCCGTGGAGGCTCTTTCCATGTCCCGATGAGATGAGATGAGATTATGGTGATAGAGAGTATGATGGTGTGGAATCAGTGTAAACCCTTAAACATAACATACGCCTAATTAACAAAACCTTGTTGACCGTTGAGGTGATTTTCCTTTTGAGAAAAATCCCTCTGTACCCACTGGAAATCGAACCCGGTACCTATAGATTAGCAGCCAGGGGCTATGACCACTATACCACAAGGTTGGTTAACACCGTGGTTGTAAGCGGCATAATTTAAAGGGTACGGATTATAGAGGTAATTAAGTGGAAGTGTACCCACATTTGTATGGAGAGAGTTTGGGAAAATCCGGGGAACAGATCACAAGTGTAAAACCTTGCTCCGTGCTTCCAGATAATATTTGAACCTCGAGCTTACGTCTCAGTTGTGAAGCCAACACCTTGGATCGTGTGCACACTGGTGTGGATCTAGCTGTTAGTAGTGGTTTTTGTGTAACCTGCTTGATAAACTGATACATTATCTGACTTGCATAGATAGATTACAAATAAACAATCAGTTCATAATAATAACAACGGTAAAGAAGCATCATTGTGCTCGAAAAGGACTAAAGTTTGTATAATATGAGCAACCAGAAATGTATTCACGATAGCTCGTGGTCAGCTTTAGTACTACCATTTGTTTAAGTTATAAGTTGAACAGAGGGCGTAAGCCCCTGGGAACAGGATTAATATTGAGTAATGGGGGTAGAGATCTTGTTTGGACGTACATTTTCAAATTGTACCTATTTAAATTAAAATACATATATTAAAAGGATTCTTACATACGTTACGACACATTCTTGATATTGTTGTGAGAGGGAAAAAATACAGCCAACATAACTTTAGGTATTAAGAGGCACTTTGTAGATCAGTGATACATTCCACTAACATGAAGCCACTGTTAATCTACCTTTAAACATATATTGATGAACACTGCGCCAATTAGGTATCATAGAATCGCTTCGGTGGTCGCATGGTCTAAAGTGTCATTATCTCAATAGACTATACTGCCGATGACAGGGAGATTGGGGTTTGAATCTCAGATGGTTGTTCTGAAATAAGCTTTCCCTTAATGGTGTCCCTATTTCCCTTCACAAAAATGCGGGTGAACCTCCTCTAAATTCAACCTTTCTCATACCAAACGGACAGCATTAAAAAACATTAAATGTCTATTTTTTCGTCCCTAGGGATGTGGGACTAGATTGGTTTTGTTTTTGGACGAGAAATATTTCGATATTAAATGATGAATACATCAAAAGCAAAGCGCGATCCTACCTGGAGCTGATGGTCTGGCGAAGAAGTTCTGTGTTGACAAAGTCTAATTACGGCAGGAGAGGTGCTAAGTGACAGCTATCATAAAGTTCTTTATTGATAAAATAGCACAATGTTTAAACAATTAATTACCAAGAACATAATTCTCGATTAGATTGACACTAACATGTTTCAGCCAATGTTCACACTGTGCACCTGTGTTTGTCGTACACACATGGGGTTCACACTTATAATGTCCCTACATTTACACGCACAAGAAGGGTTCACACACCGGTACGCTTCGTAGCATGAAAGGAGGATAAAGAGAGCGGCGAGATGTGGGGTAAGCTAACATCATCATTATTACCATTATTATTATTAGCACTGCGTCTTACTACCCGTTCGGATTATACGTGCTTACACTAATATGTAATGGTAGGGTGATTGTGAGATGAAATGGAGGACTAACAGTTTATCGTTGGATTCGAACCACGGTGGAGGCCTGGCATTCCTCACATTCACAAGATGTCTTGTCAGAGGTGAAGGAAGGGTTTGTTAATCAGATAAATCTGTGCCGGGACCAAAGATTGAACCCAGGACCCTCCGGTACAGAAGTGTGACACCTTACCACTTGACCGCCAGGTCACCGTACACTAACATCTATGTGGATACCTCCCTTTGAGAAATGGCTGAGTACCCGCGCAAAACAGAGCTAAAGAGAGTAGCACCCTAGCAATTATAATAATACTTTCAATATATATGGTAATAATAATGTTGGGAGACATCAAAAATAATAATGATATAAACAAAGATAATATCTTAGGATATACTAAACAATCTAGTTTGCATTTAGGAAGAATATGATATTTAGATGAGGCTAGTACCGTAATTATCAAATATAGTAGTTTTACTATTAATATATAATAGCATATCTATAGTTATTAAGAGGCTCCGAAGGTATATTGGGGACCATTAGTTCTGCGTGTTTAGGTTAAGTGTGTGTTTACTGACGTATAGGGTATCTTGGGGACCATTAGTTCTGTGTGGTTAGGTTAAGTGTGTGAATACAGACGTATAGGTTATTTTGGGGACCATTAGTTCTGTGTGTTTAGTTTAAGTGTGTGAAAACAGACGTATAAGGTATATTGGGGACCATTAGTTATGTGTGTTTAGGTTAAGTGTGTGATTACTGACGTATATGGTATCTTGGGGACCAGTAGTTCTGTGTGTTTAGGTTAAGTGTGTGATTACTGACGTATAGGGTACATTGGGGACCATTAGTTCTGTGTGTTTAGGTTAAGTGTGTGATTACTGACGTATAGGGTATATTGGGGACCATTAGTTCTGTGTGTTTAGGTTAAGTGTGTGAATACAGAGGTATAGGGTATATTGGGGACCATTAGTTCTGTGTGTTTATGTTAAGTGTGTGAATACAGACTTATAGGGTATCTTGGGGACCATTAGTTCTGTGTGTTTAGGTTAAGTGTGTGAATACAGACGTATAGGGTATATTGGGGACCATTAGTTCTGTGTGTTTAGGTTAAGTGTGTGAATACAGACGTATAGGGTATATTGGGGACCATTAGTTCTGTGTGTTTAGGTTAAGTGTGTGAATACAGACGTATAGGGTATATTGGGGACCATTAGTTCTGTGTGTTTAGGTTAAGTGTGTGAATACAGACGTATAGGGTATATTGGGGACCATTAGTTCTGTGTGTTTAGGTTAAGTGTGTGAATACAGACGTATAGGGTATATTGGGGACCATTAGTTCTGTGTGTTTAGGTTAAGTGTGTGAATACAGACGTATAGGGTATATTGGGGACCATTAGTTCTGTGTGTTTAGGTTAAGTGTGTGAATACAGACGTATAGGGTATATTGGGGACCATTAGTTCTGTGTGTTTAGGTTAAGTGTGTGAATACAGACGTATAGGGTATATTGGGGACCATTAGTTCTGTGTGTTTAGGTTAAGTGTGTGAATACAGACGTATAGGGTATATTGGGGACCATTAGTTCTGTGTGTTTAGGTTAAGTGTGTGAATACAGACGTATAGGGTATATTGGGGACCATTAGTTCTGTGTGTTTAGGTTAAGTGTGTGAATACAGACGTATAGGGTATATTGGGGACCATTAGTTCTGTGTGTTTAGGTTAAGTGTGTGAATACAGACGTATAGGGTATATTGGGGACCATTAGTTCTGTGTGTTTAGGTTAAGTGTGTGAATACAGACGTATAGGGTATATTGGGGACCATTAGTTCTGTGTGTTTAGGTTAAGTGTGTGAATACAGACATATAGGGTATCTAAATTTGGAAGTTAATATATACATGCACATATATACATCGGTAGTCACATAGTATAATGTGTCACTCTTGTGTTGGATTGGATTGGTGGTGATGGACAGATCGGGGCTTGAATCCCGGCTAGCTGTACAGAGGGTGGAAGTCATTTCTCACTCTCTCCCCATGAAGATGCATGCACATTACATTGCCCTTCTCGTTTCTACTCCTTAATCTACTTATTCATGTATGCTCATAACCTGAATATACACTATCCACCACCCGGCGGGGAAATAACAGACGTAACGGAGTACAGTAGAATATTTGAATAACAGTGTTATTTAATGAGGGGTTTGAATATTATCTATTATTGAATAGCAGTGTTTTTAATGAGGGGTTTGAATATTATCTATTATTGAATAATTCACACGGATAATTAAGCATATTGTCTTATTTATTCGATTTTGTGAGTGACACGGAGGAAGTTTGTGGTTCAAATCCAAGGCCAGGCGCTCTGAGCTTCTTGTCCTTTTCCCTTTGCTTCTATGCAAATGTGGTCACAAATACTATAAATTCTACCCTTTTATTCCCTATCCGATTACAGTAAATACACGACTAGCCTGGATGTACAGTAGTGTGTGAAAATTGAAAAATAATAATTGCCAGTTTATAACAAACTCAACATTTTTCAAGTAAATTACAAATTACTTTACCAAAATTATAGCTTTTATCCATGTGTAAACTTAGATAGAGGATACATAATTTTGACAAAATATATTAATACTGGATTATGATTTACTTTTAAAACTACCAGATTAAAAACCTAATTTAGCACAGAGTTCATTGTTCATTTAAACTAAATGTCGATCTCACATTAAAAAAATTTATTTTTTATCTAGATAGGCGTAGTAAATATTTCAATTTTATTTGGTTTAGTTAATAACTTAATACTACCAGATTTAAAAATATAAGCTTTTGTGAAGATTTACAAATTTAATGAAAATTGTATAGTAAATAGGTTAGCCCATACTTTTTATACAATTTTGAATCTTACTAATATTATAAATGCGAAAGTTTGTGTGTTTGGATGTTTGTTACTGAATCACGCCAAAACTGCTGAACGGATTCGAATGAAACTTTGTACGTTGATAGAGAATGTCCTGTAATAACATTTAGGACTATTCCCAACATTTGATTTTACATAATAATTAATATATGATTATAATGTGATTGAAACGATGTTATTTAAGAGTTAGTGTTTTGATATTTTGTAATTAATGTTAATAATAATTAGTGTGACGTAGTTTCATATTAATATATAAAAAATATGATGTGCTTTTAGCTATGCAGTTCCAAATTTTTTAAATTTAATTTATTCATCTTACTAATTATGAAGTTAAACATTAAAAAAAATTATAATTGATAACTTAAATAATATATATATATTTTTTATTACGAAATATTTTAAAGTGAAAATTAAAATGCGGCAAAATTATTTACAGCTAGAACTGAGAAAAACGCATAGATATTTGAAAATAATAAAGTTTGATTTATGACCAAAACAGTTGAGTTAAAAATTAAATTATTGCGGGTGAAGCCACGACGGGTAAAAGCTAGTATTAATATAAAGTTATAAATACATTTTGTTAGCCACAAATACTTATAAAATAACATTGTGACATTTATATTTAAAAAAGTTTTTTTGAGATAAATTTTACCAAAACAAAGCAAATGCTAACATTTGTAATATTTCAATTTTTTAAAACAAGGTAGCAAATAAAATGTTATTGTTAAGTTTTAATGGTAGGCCTTTGTACTGTCGACATTTTATCTGGTGCTTTCATTTAACGCGTATAGTAAACTTAATTTCGACCCGAATGTCCTGAAACAGGCCATCTCCCCGCCCAGCGGCGGTATTGAAGGTGAAGTATGTCATACCGTTATTTGGACTCATCCGGTTTTTGTGAATGTGTAAAAGAATTGTGGTTTAAATCGACAGTTTGGTTATTCACCACGATTGATGCTAAGGGGGGATAATTTTGAATATGTGAATATGCGCAAAATGTGTGGAATCCCATACAACGGTTAATGCTGAAGTTGTCACATGATTGACATGTAAGTAATGAATTGCGTACGACAATCCATTTCAGGTTTTAATTGAGTTTGCGGCTTATGGTTTTGCGATTACTTTTTTTTTTTAGTAGCTTAGCCTTTTAACCTGATGAATCAATGGTATGGCAGGTCAATTGCTAAGTGAACGTAGATTGGTTTAAATCAGAATTATGCACAGGGGAATTTAATTTGTGTGAATTTAATCGGTCACGCAAACAATTACATTCAAACAAGGCTTAGGTTGAGAATAATTAAGCTTAGAAGGGTTATATTTTTCATCGATGAATTTTTTTTATTTCTAGAGCCATAAGGAGTAGTTTTAATTTTTAAGTATATTCACCTGCATTTATTTGAAGAAATAGTAGATTAATATTTTAGCACCGCGTCTTACTACCCGATAGGGTTATACGCTTTAAGTACTAATTACATTAATGGATTAGAAATTGGGAAGGTTTAATTAGAGGAAGTGAACCCGCATTTGCGTGGAAGGAGAGTGGAAAACCATTTAGGAAAAACCACTCCCAGTTCACCCGACCGAGATTCGAACCTTGATCTCCCCGTCCTCAGCAGTCGGGCTCAACACGACAAGCGCGTTAGTCAAATACGCCACCGAGGCGGGTAAGAACAAGTAGAAAACTACCAAGATAGTTTTTGCAAATAATCATACATATAAAAGTCAGAATTAAGTACAGTTTCACTAAAAATTTGTATCATCTTAAGTCTAAAGTGCAATAAAAGCCGTCCACCTTTCATGATCAGAACTGTACTAATGAATATAATAATTTAAACTATGCATTAAATTCAATTAAATGCTTTGAGCTATATACATATGATAGTTTGAAGTTGATAAAATAATGTAATTTTTTTATTATTTTTTTACTAACTAACTTTAGTGGGTGCGCGTAGGTAAATTTTTATTCAGGTATTATGGCTAAAATATCCTTTGCAAAAATAAACAAAATATTCCTTCGGTAGATACATTTAACTTTTCCTTCGTAATTATTTCGAGAGTTCTTGAATATTTGTCATGAGTATTTCAACATTAACCGGGAATATTTATAAATCAAAGAGAATAGTCCTATTTAAATTATAAAATACCCATGAAAGAAATTTAAAAAATATCGACATTGTTTAATTTAGAATATTGATCAACATTTATCAATTGACGCAATATTTGATTAATTTTGTCTAAAAATGTTTTTTGTCATAAAAACTATATATAAATATATTGATCTCAACTTGCATATATTTTCCATCCCACCTTAAGTGAACATACATTAATGTATCAACCTCTGAGTGTTATTTTAGTTTTGAATCTGTTTAGATATTAATTTACTCACATCGATGGTTACATGGACTAGGCTCATTCGGTTTGGTTTGCCGGTTTAGGTGGAGGTCAGGGTTTGAATACTGGCAGGTTTAATTAAAGTTTCTCACTATCTCTATAAAAAATTGTAGGTACACTTAATCTCAAATTAACCTTCATCCCAACTGTTCAGTTAGTGTAAGAACATACACATATGCTAGTCAGAAAGTTGGACGCAGGGAATTTAAAAATAACCGAAACTGATTTTTAAATATCCCCATTCTCTCGGGTAGGTCTACACTATAACACTGATTATTTAAATATGTTTGATTATATGGTCAATTCTTTGATATAATAATATAACTATCAAACCTGGGGGAAAATTGCGCAATACTAAGGTGAAAATGGAAACAAATTTGATTTGCTTTAGTAAAAACTTTGTCTAAATTAAAGATAGCACATATTTTTATCAAACGAATAAAACACAAAGAGACATAAATTTTAGTCTTAAAGCAAAATAACTCAATGGTGTGAACACGCAAACCAACTATACTGACCGGGCAGCCACCGCCGTAAAGCAAATATAGTGCCAAACCTTGGGAATATAGGGTGTCATGTGGTCAGCACAATGAACCCATTAAACTGCATACTTAAATAATTAATAATATGTATGTTTGTATGTAAATTTATATAATATTATATTAGAGCGTGATTGGAGGTGCAGTAAGGTGCCTGATTCATATTGACGAAGTTAGAAATACTTGTCTGTTTAGTAAAATATATGTTACAGCCCTTCGATGTGTAATAAAATAAAACCACAAATAAAAGTATTTGAGAAATTAAATTCCCGGCCAATAAATATTTCATTATATTATTCTGGTTTTCAAATCAGACCCGATGACCGGATTGCTTGTTGCGTCTCATGAAGAAAGAAGTTTCTGTTCTGAATTTTTAGAAGTCAAAAGTACATACAACTTTAACGAGTGGGTGACCTGGTTCTCTAGGGCTAAGGTGTCGGACTTCTGTGCTGGAGTCTGGGGTTCAATCCTTGGTCCTGGCACGAATTTATCTGATTGCCAAACCCTTCCTTAACCTCTGACAAGACGTGTGTTAACCACAACTTGTGAATGTGGGAAATTCCAGGCCTACACCGTGGTTCGGATTCCACGTTGAACTGTAGGTCCTCCATTTCATCTCACAATCAACCCACCATTACACATTAGCGTAAGTGCGTATAACCCGAACGGGTAGTAAGACGCGGTGATAGTAATAGTAATAATAATTTAACGAATGAGCGGGTAGCAAGTATGACGTAGTTCACATTTACAAGAAAATCAAAGAGCTAATTAATTTACTAGGTTGAGTATAACTGTATTGTTATTTTACGGTTAGTTATCCTTAACACATTATCATTTGAATACACACATTTTAGAGTACTAAGTTTTATGAATGGTGATCTGTCATTTACAAAGGCACATTATTCGCATGAGAGTAGATCTGCTGGTCACACGTGACGTCATAGCTTCAAATCTCTCCCTTCGACCCTCCAACACCTACTATACTTCTCTTTGAAGAGATAGTTAGTTCCATGACCTGTTTCACCTCTATATTGTCTCTGATGCATCCATCAATTTAACGTGTGACACAACTAATTGGCCCTGGAATGTTATTATACAGTCCCCGACAGGGGTGACCAAACGTTCACAGGAGGGCCAAGTGTGACACAACTAATTGGCCCTGGTATGCTACTACACAGTCCCCGACAAGGGTGGCCAAACGTTCACAGGAGGGCCAAGTGTGCCACAACTAATTGGCCCTGGAATGTTACTACACAGTCCCCGACAAGGGTGGCCAAACGTTCACAGGAGGGCCAAGTGTGACACAACCCATCACCCGATAGTTACGAGAACTTGATGCGAACATAGGTTGATTGTTGTTTGTGCACCGCGTTTCACTGCACTTTCAGGCTAGCCGCATATTTACACTGGTTAGGTAGGGAAGAGGAAGGTCGAATTTAGAGGAAATATATCAGTATTTGCATGAAGGGAAAGGGAAAAACCATTAAATTAAAATTTGTTGCTACACCAGATAGAGATTTGAACACCAATCTCCTCATCACCAGCAAACCAAACAAGACGAGACTGATGCCATTATCTGAGGGCCCACCTAAGCGAGTACCAGGGGGTATTTCTTTGATTTCAAAGATAATCCAAACTAATAAATTATTATATCATCTAGAATCTGGATATTCGGTTTGTATGTTCTAGAGTTTCTGTCTAGTGTTGGCTGTGCTGTCCCAGGTAAATTTATTTTGAGAGTCATGGCGGATAAGGTTAAGTTTTTATTAATATCTCCCTTATAATCTAAGCTAATATATTATTTTATTTGTCTACTAAATATACCAACTTTTTAATTTCCAGTGATATTTAAGACTAATTTATTTCTGCTATTTTTTTGAAAAATAAAAAACAGCATATTTTTATGTTAACTAATAATAATATTAGTTACGGTAAAACTTTCATAGGAAGGGACTTTTCTGACAGCTAAAATAAATATAGCACCACGTCTTACTACCCGTTCGGGCTATACGCGCTTAAGCTAATGTGTAATGTTAGGGTGATTATGAGATGAAATGAAGGACCTACACTTTAACGCGGAATCCGAACCACGATGGAGGCCTGGCATTCCCCACATTCACAAGATGTCTTGTCAGAGGTGAAGGAAGAGTTTGGTAATCAGATAAATCTGAGGATTGAACCCTGGACCCCCAGCACAGAGGTCCGACACCTTACCCCTAGACCGCCAGGTTAACCAAGAAATATTAAATCTTATTTCACGTATTCATACGTCAAGTCGTATGAGCTGCAGCTGTCTTTATGATAATTCTAAAATAACACTATCAATATAATAAAATGTTGTCAATGTTGGCCGCAAACAGATGTTTGTATTTCCTATTAAAGTCGAACTGTAGCCGTTAGTGTGTTGAAATATATTTTCCGGCTAGTTTTTATTCCTTAACGGTTTTAGCTCCACGCACTAACACCCACTCACTACTCAGATTATAAACTTATTACAATAGCGGGCTAGGAATTAAGAAGGATGAATTGAAATAAATTATAACCGTATTTACGAGAATGGATTAAAAAACTCATTACAGCGACCGGGATTTAAACCCTGATCTACCTGTGTTCGTCAGTCTATTATATTTAAATAATCATGACTTATACCACGTGGCCATGGAAGTACATTTAAGGTTAAATTGTTCTATAAATCGTGGTCTCAAGTGATATTTCTTTAATGAGTAAGTTGCACTTATTGCCATTGATCACACTTAAGTGATAAGACATACTAAATCCATTTTAATTTGTTCGTAATGGCATTTGTTGTTTAGCCGCAATTTTTGACAGATGCATATGCATCACTAGATATTAACCATTGGGGGGACAGAAATAACCCATTTTCACTTTAAATTATTAATTAAAAATTATTTTGTACCATATAATTAACAACGAATACAATTCTATAAGTCAAATAATAAATGTTACTTAAATCATTTATTAATTGCTATAAGCCAGGGTTTTAAATTTTCTGAAACAAACACTATAATGTTTATTTTAGGATACCAAGAATTTCCCATATGAGCGGAACATGAGGGGGGAACGAATTGTCCCCCTTTTCTTCCTCTAACGAAGCTCGCGGAAGAGTGTGATACTTTTATCAAATTTGTGAGCTTTCGGGATTGCCTGTCACCCTAAATTTGTTTTTTATGTATAAGGCAAAACCCACTGACCCACTGACTCACTGACTCACTGACTCACTCATCATTATATTTTACTAAAACCAGGGCCTGTAAATTTGAAATTTTGCCTCGAGTTAAGATAGCGGGATCCACCCGTTTAAACAGAAAAATATAGCATTGAGAAAGTTCAAAATGGGGAAGATCATGATTAAAAATCTTTTTATATGGAATAGAAAATTTAAATTTGGCAGACAGGTAGACACATATACAGATAGATAAATAAATATAAAAATTTTGAAATTTTAAAAGGGAAGGTAACAATTCAAAAACTAAAAGAGACCACTAATATTCTTTGTGGTAGAAAAGTGAGGTTTAGCAAGAAGGTATAAATAAACTCACTACAAATAACCATAAAAAATAATATTTTAATTTGAGAAAATAGGGGTTTGGGTGAAAAGAAAAAAATGATTTTAGGTGAGGTAGAAAATTGAAACTCACCAGGAATGTTGAGTAATTATTTTAATAACAAAATAAGTGTTAAATTTTACTATCAATAAAGTGGGCTGGTGAAATGGGACATTTCGTATTCTCTGAGTTAAAATAATTAATTAATTTTCAGTGTGACAGAAAATTTAAATTTATCAGACAGGCTACTACTTACTACTTACTATTCAATATTTTTCTGTTATAAAGTATATTTTTATATAATTATGCTCGTTAGTGAATTGTAATGCTCTTTTCTCCAAAATATTTATGTAACAATGTAAATGAGATCATTTATCATATTATATGATAGGGCTGAAGTAAATATTGTATTGTTAATATATTGAATTTTTTTTTTGTGCACTCAGTTTGTGTGTCAGGTAATATTTTGTTTCTAATATTTAATTTATTTTAATTTATTAATTACCAGGATTGTAAAATGAGGAACTATTATAAAGTGGTCAGGTGGATGTTGAATGTTCGAATTTGATGTAGTTTTGCTGCTGCTTATCCGTGCGATAAAATGGTCAAACTGCTAGTGTTATTTTCTAAATTAATCACTAATATAAATTTTCAATATGCTAATGGATCGTCGCATCGATGATTGCGGATATCACGCTAAAATGTTTTCTAAACTCTTCATTGAAAAAAAATTCTTTTGAATAAGGATTCTCTAGAACTTCTAGCTAAATTTTGCTACTCTAAGGCTATCCACTTTACATATAGCTTGAACTTTTGTTGTTTAATTTCAAGCAAAAAGTTAGTTTTTCTCTTACATCATGACGATAACTTTAAATTTATCTATTTCCCAGCTTTCTGTCCATCTCAACTCTAATAGATGGTATGTAGGGGTGGAGAAAGGGGGAACAGTGTATTTCATTACATAGAATATTAAATAGATACTAAGAGAAATGCTTTATTTACCATAACACAATAATATACAAATAAGAATATCCCTTATGATGTTAACAATTATTTACTAAACATATGCCCCCAGCTATCATAGCAGAAAAACTGGAACTCAATAAGAAAAGAGTTTTCGTTGGAGGTCACTATTTATTTACTAACATACAGTATTACTAATCTTTAAAATGAATATTTGTTTGTAAAGACCGGCTAAGCCATTTTCTTGTAACTTAAATTACCGTAAACTTGTTTATAAAATTATACAGATATATTTGGTAGAATCGGTGGGATTGTTTTTAAAAACAAGCTTTGAATACAACATTTCATGAGAACACCACCATGTGAGGAGAAGGATGTTTTGAGAACGCAACACCCCAAAAATATTATTAATGTATTTTTTTATTTTAATTTAATGCCTAGTATAATAGTTTGTTGATATTATAGTACTAATAACTACAATATACATTATTTTTAAATACATTTAGATTATTTAAAGAGTTCTTAAATATGTATTATAAAAAATCCCTGCTTTATCTTATTGGGCGGGGG
>CABFOV010001378.1:24681-37598 GCA_902141375.1 Timema poppense
CTCAAGAAGTCTAAATTTTTTCTTGGATGTTTTTTTTTTCCTGAACAGTAATGTATTTATTTTATCAGCCTTCCTTGTTACTTTTTTTTTTTTATCAAATAGTAACCCGGGAGAAGAATTAACAAGACATAAGATCAAAATGGTAATGATAATAATAATAACACTAAAAAATATTCTCTCTCAGAATCCTGCGTTAAAAAACTCAAGTTGAAAAGAGTAGGCTTTTGATACCTGGCACTCTAGTAGAGCACAAAAGATGCCTGAGCCTAATTAGTACACCAAACCAAGTGCCGCTCTTCTCACGCAAACAGCCCTATCATTCAGGGGAACAAGGGTATAAGTACATGCTTATCTCTAAAATCATATTTTCAGTATTGAGCAGAATTGATTACATTGTTTAAGAGGTTTCAGCTGTAGTTAAAACATCACCATCATCATCATCATACCTGTTTCAGTGTCCGCAGGGTCTAAGGCGCTACTATCTCTATATACTAGACTGTCGATGACGGGGAGATCTAGGTTCAAATCTCGGTCAGGTATACTAAGGGTAGTTTTTAGAAGTGATTTTCCACTCTTCTTCCACCTAAATGTGTGTAAACCTACTCTAAATATAGCCTTCCTACTCCTTAAAACTCTTAGCGTTATTAGTGTATAAGTGGATAACCCGAACAGGTAGTAAGACGCGGTGCTAAAATAACATAATAATCATGTGAGATGATGGTTGTTATAAATACAGCAGAAACGACAGAAATAATTTTATCGACGCTGCTCAAGCCCTAGAATAATAGTTTAAATTCAAACACCAGCCACCAAATTCTTTAAAAACCGGTTTAACTTAAATTGAACTCCTTTATATCGACGTGGCTCTGCCACTAACGACTTAGTATGACTTTATTCCCAGATGATACAATCACCAGGCCTAAACCATTCAGATTTGGGGAATGAAAATAATTTCGAAAGCTTAGAGCGATATTTGGCTTAATTTTTTCGCCTATAAGAGCTATCCACATTTAAATTAACTAATAAGGTAAGAGTTAGTTATATCTTTGTTCGTGTAACACTTACATCTTTGTTCATGGGAGGATAACACTTTTCTTCATGTAGCACTGACATATTTGTTCGTGTGAGAGTTACAACTTTGTTGGTGTAACGCTGACCTCTTTGTTGGTGTAACACTGCCATCTATGTTCGTGTAGCACTGACATTTTCGTTCGTGTGAGGATGACACCTTTGGTTATATAGCACCGAGACCTTTGTTCTTGTTTCACTAGTTTAGATTCAATTGTTGCATTTCTGTTTGATTATTTCAAATAGTTTTGTAAGATACTCTACGTTTAATTTTATCACCATTATAAATTAACTATAGAATGAATAAATGGTACGCAACTCCGTACGGACTTTCTCACTCCATTGTTTAAAAATGGAAATATTTATTCGAAACTTGCAATATATGTGAAACGAAATAATAAACACTAGCAAACTCGATAAAAAATTTATATTGATTTAATTTTTAGATAATTAAAGTCCTCACTAGTGTATTTAGGCAAAAAAAATAAATATATATATATATATATATTTTTTTTGATATTGGGTCCACAAGGGCCAAAACTTCGTATTAAAATTTCTACATCCGGCTAAAATTATCGACATTTTATTGCATCTTCAGGTCATCGCATTGCTATTAAAATCCTAATTTATAAATATACACCAAAAAAAGGTTAATATTGCTATTGATTCTAAAATGACCGAGACAGATAATTTCTTTACAAACATTTCAACAAGAGGTTAAAGTAAAAGAACATAAGAATTTTGAAATAATTATTTACCTACTTCCTCTATGGAATTAAATAATTATTGCGTTAAAACTTAAATAGTATCTCTGTACAACTATGGTTCACAAAATTGTATTAATATATTTGCCAATATCTCCAAAACTATTAGTATTATAAATATATATTTCAAATAAAAGTTTTTTATTTTTAATAGCACTACAATTTTACAATGAAGTTATATAGTATCTTAGATATTTAAGGAGATAAGGAAATTTCCGCTTATGTAAAGTAACCTAAAAATCATTTTCATGGAAAAATGAAAATAATTTCGTTTATAATCTTAATCAAAGCCTATATAGGCACTTTAATCAAAATCGCTAGAGCCGATTATGAGAAAACTGATTTTTTGCTTTTGGCCATTAGTTAAACTACTATTAATTTTAGGGTTAAATAGACACACAGACAGCATTGCAAAAAACACTTTTTAGGGTTCTGGGGGCGTTGACCTCTATCAACATTTCGGGTTAGAATTTTATTACGGTCGCAATACTTTACCTTTAGTATTCGAAAAGTTTATATATAATTTGTGTATAGCTTGAAAGCTATTGGTTTTATAAAAATATGTTTTGTATAAAATATTTGTATTATAAATAGCCTTACATATTTTCAATAATAAGTAATTTCAAAATCTCAACGAGTTACGGAGATATGATAAGAAAATAGGTATTTACGCATCATAGCGGAACCCTTAAAGTCATTTTGCCGTAATATTGAGAATAGCCATTTTGTTTGAAATATTTTTAAATGTTTATAAATAAAATTTAATAAAAATTGTTAGAGCCGATTAAAAAAAATTGAATTTTTCTTTTTTTGCTCTTCAGTAAACTACCCTTAATTTTAGGGTTAGATATCCAATTCAAAAAATACCTAGGGTCGATCCTATGTAAACCCTAGATACCAAGTTTCAGCCCGATAGGTAAAATAGTCTAGGCTCTAATCTGAGGTACAGACAGACAGATGGAAATTCATGAAATGTCGAAATCCATCAACATCTCTAGTTCGATTTTTTTTAAGATCACAACACTTTCTCTAGCTGTAAGATAGCGAGAAATTAAAAATGACTCATTTGAAATATATACTTAAAATGACTCAAAAATGCCTATAGAATTCTTGTATGTGACTTAAAATGCATAAAAATTACCCAAAATTGACACAAACAAAGATAATATGACTCTAAATTCCAAAATGACACAAAAAGACAACACATTACTTATAAAATATATAGTTGTACGACAAAGGGATCATGAACAGGAACTACATACTTATAGAATTGAATGTGACGAACAAAAATTAGACATATCCTCAAAATCCGGAACTTGGTGATGACTATCAGCGTCTTAAGCTGTGGTTGATTTGGACTCTCATCTTGCTGCTATTATGGGCTATAAACAATTTAATTACACCTTTAGAGTTGTTATGGAATATATATTTATATAATTGATATTAAATGCATCCTAATTTGTACAAAAGGAAACTGGAGAAATTTTGTTTGATATTTTAAGCATTTACCCGCCTTTTTTTTTGCAGTATTAACTAAGTGATAAGATGAGTGCTTTAGTACTGCGTGGCGTTGTAATATTTTAAAAAATAACTATAAAAGTTGCTAGTAACTCAACACTAAGCTCACCAGTATTCGCAGACTCCATTACTTACTTTATTTAAACAATTTTATCTTTATACACTCTACTAATTAATTTACATATCTAACCGATAGTAATTTTTAAATAATCAATGCAATACTGTCTCAAGCCTTTCGTTCATTTTCCTTTTAAAACAAACCAAACATGATCAACTGAATAATTAGACAGTAGGGTGTGTTCAGAAATCTGACCAAAACAAAATACTAGAGGGTGGTTTTATAAATGTCACAATACCATTTTTAGAAGACAAAAGCATTTTTTTTATCTTGGCCTTTTCAATACATTGCTTGAACCTAACAAAAAGTTATTTTTTTCTGTTCCATTGTATATATTTTTTCTTAATATGTATTTATACGATAAGGGAAAATAATATCAAGCTATGTAGTACTACTAAAGTTTAAAAGGACTATACAAGTAATAGGGTTTATTAGATCTTAATGTTCTGTAACCATTTGATAAACTCTATACTCATTAGTTTGGAGAGCTTCTAATCATTAAGGAGTGGCAGAAGGGATCGCAAGTATTTTTACAGTTTTTATAACATTACATTTTTTGGCCAAAATAAATCAAATATTTCTCCAGTAGCAACATAGAGTTTAGTTCTATGCACATACTAATATCAACAGATCTTGAATAACTGTCAAGGGGGTTCTGAAATTTTGTCAAAACTTTTTAAATAAATAGAAAAGGTTTTGACAAAATTCCAGGACACTCTTTACAGATTTTCAATATCCGTTGATATTAGCATGTGCAGAAAACTAAACTCTATGTTGCTACTGGAGAAATATTTGATTTATTTTGGCAAAAAAATTGCTATTCTATAAAAACTGTAAAAATACTTGCACTCCCTTCTGCCGCACCTTAAGTGGTACCAATAATTTCAGTACACCCAAACAGGATTAGTCTCCCAGCCCCTTTAATACATGAAAACCTGACCTCTCATCCATGTGTCCACTGGTGTGTTATTTGATCGAAACTATATTTTGAGTGGTAGTGAAATATTCAAAAACTATTTAAATGTTACAATACTGTATTTAGTTATTTAGTCTGTCTGGATATTATGATAAATTGTGAGTGATTATAGATATAATTTTTTAAATATATTGATAAATAAATTATCTAGTTTGTTTATTTTGATAGGTTTTTATTTTTTTAAAGATAACTTTCAGTTTTTAGACCCATTTATCTTAGCAAATCATGAATTTTAAACTAAATTAATATACCATTGGTCCTTTCAGCTAGATACAATCTAATTTTCATACGAAGGACCTTATCTGATGGTTAGAAAATTTAATGGATTAATTTTGATGTATTAATAGGTCAGGCCATGTAACATGCAGCTGTTGCATTTGATAGATATATCATCAATACCTTTACAACAGCATTAATAAATAGGAAAATAAAATACAATTTTGGTACAAAAAGGTTTGTATTATTTAAATATTCTTCCTATGAAAACTTGAATTTATTTACTCATTGGGTTGTATGATGAGCCCGTGTTGATGTTGTTAACATATATATATATATATTTTTTTTCTTTGTGAAACCAACATGTGAAGTTAATTTTTAAAACGTATACTTTTAGGTAATTGTTTAATACATGATTAAAGGACTGAGCACACACTGTTGTGAAGTTACAAGCGTTGACAAAAAACACGTTAATTTTTGTACTAATTTGAGCTTCCCATTACTATATCAATAATTTAGGTTCCAGCACTCACACATTGCTCAATCATAATAACACTCAAGATTATGATTGTTGCTCGTGTATAGTGAGACATATTGAGCAATAAAATGGATACACATCCTTTAATGAAAGTGATAGTGAACACTTGTTTTCAAAATTGTGTTTCCCAACAGAAAATATATATAACTGTAGAATTATCTTAATACGTATTTGATGTGGTCGAAATGCATCAATTACCGATCATAAGATGGAAATACGTAGGGTACAAAACACTCCATATTATTTGATATGGTCGCCGACCTTGAATTAGAATTTAAATACCTCACTTCGCAACTGGACATTGGGAATAGATTTTTGATATTTTAAGGTACCTCATCCTTTCAACAAAGGAATGCTTGTATATTTTTGGTCCCTCCTTATTCCTTACTAGGCAGTAAAGTTTTAAGTAGATGCCCTGACGTTATAAAAACCAAACACAAAATACTTATTTAATCACATCTTTAAAAGCACCAAATGGTAACTTAACCTCTTTTTATTTCAAGACCCTTTATTACCAATAAAATATTAATGCTTTCTAATGTTGAAAAGGGGGGGGGATTTTTTTAACATATCTTACAAACTCTCTTTCTGAAGGATGGAATGAACATATTTTTCACTATCTAAAATATCTCTTTATATCTGTGGATTCCATTTGACCATTGGCTCGCATTGAAGAGTCTCCCCACGGAAGAACGAAGCACGTTCTTCAAGGCTATTTACTTCACGGCTGAGGATTGCTTTAAGTAACTAATATCTCTACAAGCCACTAGTGGCTGGTTCCACCTTAGCTTTTACTACCATCGCGTCTTGGTACACTCGTTCGGGTTATACTCTCGCATAAATGTGGCCACCTCGTTCGTCAAGAAAGTTTCAAATATTGATGTCAGGACAAGCAGATTAAAATACAATGGTCTGTGTCATGTTTTTATAACTACTTCTCTATTCTTTCTAAGCTTATACTCCCTTTCATCTTTCAACAACAACCACCATTTGTCATAGCAATAAGAAAAAGGGTAAAAAAACTACGATATTTCTTATCTTAAGGTAAAGATGAAACCGCAGTGCTAGTAGCCTACTCAAATATTTTAAAATTTTCTCTTGTAAGCTTATCAATAAATTACTGTATTATTTAGAGGAAGGCTGTACTAAATCTATAGTGCCTTTTGCTCAATTCTAGTCTCGTAATTCCACAAATATGCCTAACAAGTCGTTGAAAATTAGATGTCACGTTTTAACAGATTTTATAGACATTAATAAAATTCTAACTCTAGGATTTTAAAGAAAAAATAGCCCTTTTGAAATCTTCCAACTTTATTTTGACGTGAACCATAGTTTGGATTATCGCAGAGCATAGTTAAATATTTCAGTAGAGCTGACCATTTTATTGCTTACAGGGGTGGCTGTGGAGGGGAACCACGCTTTGTTTGGTCATTAATTATTATTAAATATTTTGCAGTTCAAAACAGTAAAGGTCAAAAGCGCCATATATAGATGCAGCTTGGGGTAAAACTAGTAGTTTATTTAGACATAAGAGATAACTAGAATCAGTGTTTTGGAGGAAGTAGGAGACGCTTGCCTTATCTTCTCCTTTTTCCCGTAGTATTTGTTTCCTTGCAAATTAATTAAGGTGGAATCCTTGCACGGAGGAGCATTCAAAATAAAACCTTAAAAATAAACATCTTTCTACTTTTAAAGTTCATGTATATCTCTGGCATTATCAAGTGGTATTATTATGACTAAAATATTAGCCTTATTTGGGCGATAAATTAGACAGAATATGCCATTTATATTGACATAAGAAAAAATAGATAACATCACACTTAAAATTGATCAACAACATTTATTGTATACAATATTTTTCATCATCAAACTATTAAGGTTCAAAATGCCATCATTAGGTTCAAAATGGTACAAACCAGATATTTATTTTGGCATAAAAACAATAGATTATCGATTGTGTTGTGGACTACGCTTAATTTGGCTCCCCCCCAAATTTTATCATAATGAATATTTTTTCTTCAAAAATTATAAAGGTGTAAAACATCATATTTGTGTGCAAAACCTGACGTTTAAATTGGCATTAAAAATCACTACCTTAGTTTTGGGGGCTACTCTTAACCTATCTCACCTCCAATCGAAAAGTGGTCATACCATCTCTAGGGCTGGGGTGAAAAATGCCAATATTTATTAATCATTTTTGAACAATTATAAACTAAACAACTACCCCACTTAATTTTTTTTTTCAAAAACAAAGATAGTGTTATTTTAGCATGTGTTCTCACAATATAAACTTATTTATTTTTAACTAAATATTAATGCTCTTTTTAATAAGCTCTACATTTTAAAATATCATTAGTCTATAAACTGTCCTTAATCTAAGAGATAATGTTAAAATCAAGATTTAATCTGGGTGTATGACCATCAATCATTTAAACATCATGTTTGAACGTAATCCATCAAACATTTTTTGCTGCAATGCCAGTTACAGAAATATAAACAGACAGACGGATGGGCATAGGGAAAGACTCAATTGTAAATTCAAATTTTATCTGGGGGTCACACGAAATATAATAACTAATCATGATCACGAAATAAATATTGTTTGAAAAAGTAAGAAATGTTTCCACCTTTGAAATCTATGTTTTTTAATCACTTATTCTATATTTTAAAATTATATCTTAAATGTGTGGAAAAATAGTTGGTATTCCCAGTAATAATATTACAGTTAATTTGTGTGAGTCGATACCTATTAAACCTGATATGAATTGTATATACTCGTACATAACGCTTGCTCTTTCGGCCATCATTACTTCTCTAGCAGTTAATACTCTTTGTGTTCAATTCCTGACTATTATTTACTATCTTTGTCAAATTTAGACAAATCTCTATGATATTAAGAACACACATATTCTCTATTTAATTTAGCAATTATTATATAACAACTAGACCTACCTCTTACAGTTCACGATTCTTGATTCCTAGGAATGCTATTAGACTACATTTGAGAGATTAAAAAAAAAATTGAATCGACTTTTCGTCAATTTTATTTTTGTAGGGTCAATGTTCTTCAAAAGCAGATGCGATACACGTGCACTAAAAAAGGGGGTGGGGTGGGGGGGTTAAACTTTTATAAATACATAGCTTTTATCAAGCACCCCAAATAAAAATGGTAAATTTGTTTATTGTACTAAACTTAATAAAATTATGTCACACAAGAAATAATAAATCATTGTCGATGGTGTAGTAGTTATTGCTTATAGCTTTATTTACTATTGTCTAAATTAAGTTATCCATTTGGACTACAAGTACAATTCATCAAGCTTAAATGAAGAAAAATACGTTTAATAAATGTAAATCTATTTTTTTTAAACATGTTAAATAATAATTTCAATTATTATAGTCCAATGCTAATGTTTTTGTTTTATAGCGCATTAAGTAAACTGTATATCAATCCATTAAGCAACAATTATTTGTTCCAAATACGATGTAAATTGTCATTATATTGGAGAGTTCTCTTCTTTTAGGGATGACCACGAACACAAACATGAAGAGGGGAGGAGGCTACATAATGCTGAGTTACATACCCCTACACATCACGAGACATTGTTAGGGTAATCAAATCTTGCAGGTTATGGTGGGAAGGACAAGAGGTGGAGATTTATGATTTAATCAACCCCTTCACCAAAAATTTGGGGGGTTGAGGGGCACACCCCCGATCGTGGAGGCAAGAAAATGTTCGAACTATATAAACCTATATAAACTATTTTGAAGGTTTTTTAATAGTAATTGTAGACTTGGGCTTAACATTTTTTAAACTAATCACTAAGATTACAAATTTAAAGAGTAAACCTAGCCTTGTCTCAAAGAAAATTGTTCATGCATCCTCTAAAAAAACATGTTTAATAAACTAAAACTTTTTCAAAAACTTCTAACCAATTAGGTATTTTTAAATCCATATACTTTAATTTTATTCCAATCCCCTCGATAGTTTTAATCGTAGTTCTCTTTCTGACAAACAGCTTTTGGTCAACCTATAGATAGTTTCTGGGAAACAACTGAAGATAATAATGGCAAGGAGAATGACGACAGAAAGGGCTATTAGTATTAGTATTGGATTACGCTGTGGCTTGTGAGAAGACTCGCCGCCTCTTGTACAAACACGGGCCACCCAACCTCGGACCTACATATGCATATTATCAAAGGGAACGAATTTTACACTGCCAGTGATATTACAAAATTGTTACTTTAGATTTTGTATATAATTATTTAAGGAAAATATTTCTAGTCAGACATTCTATGCCCCTATTTAATCTGAAAGTAATTATGGATTAATTTGATATTTACGATAACTTAAGCAAAAATGTACAAGTAATGATTATTTTCCTCAACTCCTGCAATGCAGAGGTAATTTGACGCTCGACCCCTTGACGAGCGGGCCTGCAGGAGTCTGTCTGTCTGTTCTCCGCCACTGGGAAGGACATGGAAGAAACTAGAATAGCGTCCCAGGTATTGACTGGCAAACCCAATGGTAGATAACCATGGGAAAGACCTAAAGTCCGTTCACCATAGGAGTTGTTTTCTGAAAGGCCTTTTTCTACAAAAAATCCTACAAAAAATCCTACAAAAAATCTATTATATAGTAGGATATTGTTAAAAAAAAGACCTTTCAGAGATCAATTCCTACCGTGAATGGAGTATAGACGCAGGTGGAAGGGTAAAATTAGAATTGACCTGAAAGAGATGGAGTGTAATGAGGCGGATTGGATATAATTTGCTCAAAATAGGAATAATTTACATACTTTTGTAAGTGTGGAAATAAACTTTCGCGTTACTAATTCCATTGATTAAGGACCAAGACTGTGAATCTCATTTTAATGATAACAATTCATGTAAATTCACGTAAATCATTATATATCCAAGAACTGTTGTCATTCGAATGAGCTTCGTGGTCCCAGCCATAAGCAAGTGAGTAATAGAATATAATATTATTTAATCAAAATAGATCAACAATTAGTTTTCATTAAAATTATGTTTTTTAGATTTAAGTAAAGTATCATTTTCCTACTTTTTACACACGATTACACGATTAGACAACATTCCCCACATCGGTGACCAAATGATAGCAACATATTAGCATTGCAATTGAAGCGTAACATAGTTTTAATGATATTTTCATAATTTATAGATCACAGTTTGTAAGACATATTGAGCTTCAATGTTTCTCACTCTCTCAAATCAGGGTGGAAATACTTCTTTTTTTTTTTAGGATTTACGATTCTGGCATAACTTTTATTGATTGAGAACAATCCATTCTTATAGTACTCCCTACCAAACCCTTCCTTCACCTCTGACAAGACATCTTGTGAATGTGAGGAATGCCAGGCCTCCACCGTGGTTCGGATTCCACGTTAAACTGTAGGTCCTCCATTTCATCTCACAATCACCCTACCATTACACATTAGCGTAAGTGCGTATAACCCGAACGGGTAGTAAGACGNCTCACAATCACCCTGCCATTACACATTAGCGTAAGTGCATATAACCCGAACGGGTAGTAAGACGCGGTGCTAATAATAATAATAATAATAATATAGTACTCCCTCAACCCCAAGGTGCAGTTTTTTTAATTTAGTGAAAGCGACCTTGGTTAGCAATGGTAGTGGACCAAGTGGGGTGGGGGGAGCACCCTTTGGGGCCGCGAGAGTAGCAGGAGACCTTGCGATTATATAGAAGTAGCAGTCGTGGCTAAGATATCAACCAGAGAGTATAACACGTGGTCAAATGGTACGGAGATGACATAATCATTCCTAATATGATTTGTATTATAGGGAAATGAATATATTAACCGCGAGTATTTTTCAATAAATCAACAAATTAATAACTCTAATATTATTTTATATAGTATAACCTCATATGTCAATAGTGAATAATATAACCCCATGATACACGTTGGTAGAATCGTAACTACCTGGCACCCGAACGAAGTAATATAGTGACAATGTGTAACTAACGCATGGTAGGCAAGGACGATTATTTCGTATACTTAACAGGTCAGAATCCGAACCAATGATGTCCAGGGCAGATACGACGCCTGCTGTTTGACGGTAATTGTCTCTGTAAAGGGGAGGTTTGGGTTTAGATCCTTTCAGGATTCACCGGAAGTGTCTTTCCTATCTATTTCTATAGTGATGCGGATGAATTTTGCTAAACAGCTTTATAGTTATACTAGAGATAATTAACAAAATTAATATTGATGATATACTGCACGTGTTGTAAATATTATTATTTTGCTAACAACTTTCAAGATATCCTGAGTTTATATTAAATTATCGGATTCAATATACTCAAATTACTTTTGATGTACTTTTTTGAATATTTTAAACCCCTCATTGAAATATAAGAGGAGCCTGGTAAGCCTTAAAAAATAAAAATATATGTTTCGCAGTTATTATACTTAACATGTTATTATATTATTAGGATTTCTTTACATAATTATATATCTATCAAAAGTGCACCTGATGATCACATTCCTTGACGTATGAAGATAATAAATTAGTTTTTATATTATACTAATTCATCTGCATCACAAACTAATAAATGATGATGGTTCACAAGTTAAGTCCACGAGATGAATCACATTAAATTAAATGAAAATAATGGTCCTGACACCGGCATTAATATTTTATACATATCAGAGATGATCCTTCCTATCATAATAAAACTGTAGATGCAGCACCAACAAGTTCTATCAGTATTATATATTCTCTCTGACAAAAAGAAAGTTTCATGAAACATAATTTCAATTATTTTGTTTAACAAGTTTGTAGCTTTCTATGTCTGACTGTACAACATTGGTTTGGATTCATCTTCTTTGCTTTCATCTGTGAGAAAACGCCCCCTTCATTTCCGGTTGTTAAAATATTCAAATTCTGTTTTATTCTCCACCAGCTTTCTTTTCATCTTTCGCAGACTTTTCATTTAGCTTTCACTTCTTGCATGATCCAGAGCTTTCAATTATTATTATTTATTTCTCGTTTGAACTTTTGTATAAATATTTTTAAACTCTTGAAAAAATATACATTCGTGCATGAAATATGATGAAAATATTCTTCTGAATGTTTGAAATTATGGAGATTTTCGCAAAAAGCTACCTACAGATTGTTTTCCTTTATTTCCACTATTGCTGGAAATATGACGTATTTAAATGCCCACTAGTTTGTTAAAACCTAGATTACTAACTGGATAATTATACCAAACAAAACTGCTAAAATTTCTTCTAGTTTTTACATTAAGAGAGTATACACACTAGTAAATAAATGATTTTTAAAAAATTGAATTTTGTATTTGTTTTAACTATAAAATTATAAAGTTATAAAATAAGCTATAATATTAATTGTTATTACTTTCAAATCAATACTTTTTTGGTATAACAGATTTCGTTCATTAATTATTGGTGATACTTTAACCAAAATACTACGTTAATATTATTTATTATTTTATAAGAAAATAATCAGTTATCTCACTTTTTAATAATCGTTTATATTTTAGAAGTTATATGTATTGTCAAGCACAAACATGTTCACACACTCACGCAAATACACATGTACACACGTATGCACATATATAAATACATGGATATATATATATATATATATATATATATAAGAATAGGAAAGTGTGGAGAAAGCTAGTGTGAGGATATATTAAGTACGGACTTTT